>VZTV01052422.1:0-45044 GCA_013400875.1 Anhinga rufa
AGTTTTTTTTGGGGGGGGGGTGAGTGGTGTTAAAGAAAAAAGACAACAAACCTTCAGATTGAGACCCTGCGTAGCAACCATGGCCTGCCGAGAGAGGAACGAACAGCTGCAGGCACCCATCCATCCCTGCTTTCTTATGACATCAACATTTAATGGCTACATCAGAAGTGGGGTGTACCTATAAACGCCACACCTTCAAATAGCAGGTCATGATGTCTGTCCCTCAGGTGAGGCTACACTAAAAATCCCTCAACCTCTTAATACATACAAAAGTGTCTGAACAAAATACAGGTTTCCCTGTTAAAAATATAGTATTTATACTTAAAAACAAGGTTAGCATTGTGTGCCTTGTTTTAGGAGAAAAAGAATCTCATTAAAACATACTTGTTATTGAATTAAGTACGAGGCAGGGCAGTTAATTTAATTGAATAAATGTAAGAAAAAGAGCTCCAAATACTAGATCTTTGTTACATCAGTTTTTACATTCACCCCTCATATTAGCAGCTGGAAGACAAATCAATCACAAACTGAGAAACACTTGAGCAGGCTGACTCCAGGAAACCGAGGGCAGCGGCACAAATACACATTACACGTTCTGCAAGGTTAAACTAATGTGAAGTAAATCCCTCAAGTTATGTAAATAAATTATAGTAATGTTGTCTGACAGCTTGTATTAAATAAGATTAATTCAGCAAGCATAAAATATGCAGGGGACCTATTCCACCCATGTATGCCTGTGCATCTTACAGCACACCAGGCAAAACTTCACACCCAAAGAAGATCCTGCAGTCTGAAAGCCCACAGACACAAGTCCAACACCTGGCTGTTCAGCAGCAGCAGCTCTTTTCTGAGACTCAGCCCATCTGATTGCACACTGGAGATGCAGTGCATGCCCGCAGCGCTCACTAAGAGGCGACACACTGAATTCTACTACTGCAGAACTACTGAAAAAGGCAGAAGCTTGAGAAGTGAAGCAGGCACTCCTCTGCCTTTTACATGGATGTAAACTGACTACCAAGTAGGTTTGTAAGCTGTCCAACCTGTGGAACAGACAAAGCAAAGAACTTCAAAATAATTCAGAGGAAAAGGAACTGGTTTTGCAAAATTCAACATCCTCCTCCCCCCCCAAGCTTTTTTTTTTTTTAACCCATCTTCTCTCACAATCAAGACCTCAAACACAGCAAGTCAAAATTCCACCAGGAAATAGCAGCAGAGGAACACACCTCCATAATGAAACAGTGATGTTTCCATTTTTCTATAACATTATAAAAAGCTTCCTAATCCAAGGTATTTTTAGGGGGAAAATGATACAATTCCATCACACCCACCATTAAAGAAGGCATCTTTCATCCTATTCTCCCCCTTCAGTTTAGCTTGGCATCTAACTCCTGGAAATTTCAGTCTCTGAATCTGCTTTTATACACAAAAGAATTTATTTCTGTAGTAAAAACAAAGACCCACGTAGACACATATACACACACTGCTACAGAAAAAGGAAAGCAACCCACTTAACTCTGAACTTTTGAGACTCAGCCCTAACCATGTTACCACTAAAAAAGTACTGAAGAATGGGTTTTATTCTAGTGGTTGTGTATAATCATATTCAGTTTATAAATCAATTAAAGAAGACATTTTCATTAAAGGAACAATAAATGTAGAAAAGGTTTGTTTGAAAACCTCAAAGTAACCCTAGCTATGGACCAGACAAGAACTAAAGATGCAGAGACGCTGAAAACAGCACTGTCCAAAGCCATAAGCCATTCATTCCACTATATATTACCTCTTCATAATACATTAGATTAAGACTGACTTTATCCATCTATCTGTTTGCAGGCGTGACTCTAGCAAGCAAAATTGTTCTGCTCTTGTTAGGTTTAATCTTACTTCTTAATCTTCATTTCAACTTTCATCTTAAATTTCCTGCTTTCAAGTATCAAGCCAAATTGATTTGATGCTTAATGCTTGACAAATAAATAATGAGCCTCTGAATTAGCCCACGTGTGATAAGGCAATGATCCCATTATTTCTAACATTCTTATAATCAGGCAATGATTAAATTATTTCTAATGTCCTTAGCATGAATGCAAAAATACACTAAAAAGATCCTTAACAAAGCTCCCCACCATGTTTTTTTATTAAATGCTCTTAATTTGAGTATTTTATCACACGATTACACTAGCTGGGCCATAAGAGCTTATTTTAATGAGAAAGGGAAGAGCTCAAACAGTGGGTGTTCTGGGTATCTCTTTGACATCTTTACAACCATTTGCCATTTTGAGTGTGATTAGCTGAATAGCAACCATTAGGAAGGTTGATTAATACTTTTTAAATATTCCAAAGCTTTGGATAGCACTCAGTTTATTTTCTTGAGGAACAGACTGAAACAAAGACTTCCACTCTCTCCACCCAAGGACACAGCACAGCGTAACGCAGACAACAAAGAAAAGACCTCACACTCAGCTCACTGCCAGCATCACTGACATTTCTATTTACAGACATCTGGACTCATATATGATACCCAAGGACTTATCTTAATTAATATCATGTCCACATTAGAAGCGTGAGCGCAGTTCCAGTTAAAGAAATGGTGTAGGCAGGGTGGTTTCAACATGTGCCTCCAGGACACTGCTTTTGATAGCAGACACCTATTAAAGCGCCGAGAATCAACATGAAATGCCATTTAACATCCTATTTTTTAAAAAAAAAAAAGTTAAAAAAAATCCTCCACATACTGAGCTTGCAGAACAAAGCAGTCCATTAAAAGCACTGATAAGGGTATTAAAAGGTAATATTTGATGTATGCCTATCTAGTACGTTAATATTGAATCTGGCTGTGATGAGTCACACTAGTTAAAATTACATATTTCTCTTTTTCCTTGAATCAGAGCAGAGAGTTACAGGAAAAAAATCAATATGTAAAGCTTACAAAGCCAAAAATCTTCTTTCAGTGCTAAGATACCATGGTGATAAAGGCCATGAAATAAAGATCAGAAATATACAAAATAGGCATTAGATGCACAAAGAGACATTTGTAACATGTACTGAAATTAGTAATGCCTTGTTCTTACAGAGGTTTGCCCTAAGAGCTGCTCCTGCCAGCATAACGCACCCTCTTCTTTCCATTAGCCCACGGGTGTGTAATACATGTCAAAAGCAAGTAGGCTTGCCTGACTTGTATACTGTCACTTGTGGGGAAGAGATGGGGAAAACCAAACGTGGTTCTCTGTCATTCACCCTACTATTCAGCCTTGAGGCCAACAACCCTCCATGTGAAAATATGCTTCCAGAGGAATTCTGGGATGCTTCAAGTCTCTGTAGACAGCAAAAGAAACGACTGAAGGTTTCCCAGCTCACCACGGTTTCTGAGTTTGCAGCCCCTTGCAAGCAGGTGAAGGACAAAATTCTTTGACCAGGTGGGGAATGGAGCAAGTAATACCAGAAAGACGTACCTTAACATGCTTTCCCATCAGTTATACCTCATGAGCATTGCCCGATACTCAGATATCGAACCTGAAGTTATCACTGTCTAGCCAACATAAGAAATAATAACAAGGTAGCAAAATGCACTATTGCTGGCTATCACAACAGGGTGCAGGCTATGCAGAAGGCTCTTCTCCAAATGATAAGATGCATGGAGTCCACCAGCACTGTCTCAATGAGCAGAAACGTTGCAGGACACTTTCGGGTACCTGGTCTGGTTTTGCACTGGCTCAGACTACATTGAAACTGAAGCAACACAGACTGTATAATTGTCAACCTCTCCAAAATTAATGTCCATGCAGAGTACTGAAAGAAGGCTAACTGGAATAAGTCTTGATTAAGTTGAATTTTCATCACTTGCCTAATTGTTACAAGGATGTGCACACACATTGTCACATGTTCATCGGTGTTCTTCAGATAAAAGTCCAGAAAGTAGTTACAAGACAAATTTTAAGTGGAAGAAACAACCATAATTCGTGTCAATGTCCCATGGTTTTCAGACCTAGCTAAATGGCCATCCTACCAACCCAGCCACCTATCTCTGAGGGATGAAGGAGATGTCCAGAAAGAAGATGTGCAATATTTTATTGAGACACAAACATGGAGAGACATGGAGGCATGGAGAAGACAGCATGTGTTTGTCTGCAATTGAAGAAACAAACTACAGAGGAATCTCTTGTGCTTATACAAATGTACTTCGAGTTTAGACTGTCACTGGTAGGTAGGACTAATCTCTGGCTTCTTCATGTTTGCCTACACTAATTTTGTCCTATTAAGATGAGAGGAAAACCTTAGATGTGTTTGCCTCAAAGAGCAAGAAAAAGGTCCAAAAAGAGAGGTGGAAAAAGAACAAGATGGAAAAATCACAGAAAACCAGCTTTATTGATGTTTCTGTGAGAAAGATGTTAGGAGAGGTGTCCCCTGACAGTTGAGTATAATCAACTACTGCCGCCTCTCTTGGGTGACAGCAACAACCCTCCCCTGGGGAAAGCCAAGCAGGAAGGCTGTTGTCAGTCTGAATTCCCTGGCAAGCTCCTCTAGGCCTGCACTTTGCCTTGGCATGCATCCACTTTTAAGGAGAAAGGGGCAGAAAGCAAGACTGGAAGAGGGCCTGGAGGAAAAGACAGAAGGGAACTGGAATGAGAAACAGAAATCACTGCAGAGGGGAAGAGCGTTACGACAGTAACAGAGATCAGCCTGTGCAAGCAGAGTGGGTAAACAGGGATAAAGGGAAAAGGGAAGATAAATCAAAACCTGTTGAGAATTATCACCAATTTCTTGTACTGCCTGTCTGAAGACTACAGAGCAGGAGGAAGCATTCCCAAGGGACTTGCCTATTTCTTCTCAGGTAGGGGTGGGTGAATTGCATTTTCGAATACAGCACACTTCTCTATTCCTCCCAGCCTCCGTTCTCACTGCTCTTAAAAGAAGTTGTATTTATCATGACTATAAGACAACTCTGAAGAAACAGAATTTACATTTTGTGCCCCAAGCACTGAGGGCGGCAGAACATACTGATGCAGAGAAAAGGGCTCATTATGAAACACACAGAAAGTGTAGGAGAATGGATAGGAGTTTACATTTACTTTTGAAAATTAAACCATTATGAGTCTGAAGAGTTTACGTGCAGGCTCCAGTAAAGTTCAGAGGAGAGGGCAAAAATAAACCGCTCATTTTATCATCCAACCTGTGAGAGTCAGAGTCTCGCCAACAGAAAAAAAATGCCCTTTCTCTTTAATGTATACAGCTTTTCTCCTCACACCCTCTTAGAAGAGAGAGGATACTGCTAAGGAGACAAATATTCAGCGGGCTCCTTTTGTGAGATGGCCTTGGCTCCCCCAGCTTGAGGGTCCGACGCGGGCAGACGGGTGCACAAGGCATTGCTCTCCTTGGCCTGTGCTGGCCCAGGTGCTATTTGTGAAAATGTCAGAGCAGCGCTGGAACCATGAAATCCTTCCCAGAAGTAAATCATTCCCTATTAGCATCGTACTGCTTTGGCTTTTATAGTATGATCCCAGAAACTTTCCCCAGCAAGCTGCCCTGTGTAACAGATCCTGCAATCAGACAAGTTTGCCTACAGCAAAGCAGATAGTAAACAAAGAACCTTCCCTTGCCTTGTGTGCATAGGAAATCATATTTCTGCAGACAATCGCCCTTCATTTTTCATGAGAGGAATAAAACCACCAAAAACATTTAGTCTCCATGAAAAAGCAGTGAGCACTCTTGTCATTTTGCAGCAGGATGCTGAGCTGCAGGTGAAATGACTGCCAGGGCTCCAGGCTGCATTGCCACTGTCCCCGCTCACCTGTGTAAAGCTACAGAGCACAGAGAACACCATCCCAATGATTCACAGCTAGATAACACACACCGTCAGGTTTATTTTCCAGCAGCGAGGCGAGGCCCTTTCCTTGAAGCGGATGCAGTGAGTGGTTAAATGCATAATTGAGGGTGCAACTTAAAAATGCTCCCCCCAAAAAGTTTAATGATATGTAAATATGAATGGTGTTCTCAACTAGTGGGAAGTCAATACATCTTCACTGTATCACCTGTCATCTAGCACTAGGAATAATAGGACAGAAGAGGCTTCAGAAGTGGTCTGGAGCTATGGGCATCGATGGATTGCTGCCATTAAAACGACATTTATCAGGACACTGTCAAAGGGGCTTTAATTTCGACAGCAAATGACTGGCCCTTGGCAAGATTCTGGGTTAGAAAACACACAAAAGTGGCCGACAGCCACATTCCTACCCACACTACTCAGCTAGCTATTATGACAAGCAGCAAAGTAGTTATAACAGTCTTGTCTCATTCCCTCCAGAATATAATTCTACCACCGTGCCCATTTGCTCTGTCCTGGGAGTGCTTCATCTGAACAGCTCTGCAAAGAAATAGAGAGGACAAGCAGCTCTTACCTGTAGGACAAGATAAATCCAGTATCACAATCATTTAATGAGGACTACAAATCCTACTAAGTGCTTTTTCATTTATAAGCCCTAGATAAAGGGGCAGGCGAAAGTGTGGTTCCCCTCCAGAATGCTCCGCACAAAGACAACGCCAGTTTTGGCCTCATGACAGTATGTTAATACAAGAGGATCGGCAATAAAGCCTTTAGGAAGAACACCACAGACTATATGTTTTAGTGATTATGCCACAAGACCGGTATGCTTTAGCAGGATAATTCCCCACCATTATAGTCATGCTTCAGTGAGGTGCAGTCATTTTCCTATGATAACACTCTAACAGTATTATTCCATTTCTTTCATGCTTTGTAATAAACAGGAGTTTCAGTTACTTATTTGGCAGATGCTGGAGCAGAGCCAAGCCTGTTGTTCCTTGCCACTGAAGCCCAGTTATGCTGCTTTTCAAAGCATTTTCACATGCTGTTTCTCCTTACCAGATCAGTCAATGGGACATTTCCAAGGCAATCTTTATATTTTCTGGATCACAATAAAATATATTAAAGTTAGAGGAAACAAACTGGATTAGAACAAACCACAAAGTAACTCCCACACTCCTCTTGCGTAGTCTCTTGGTTTTGAGACCCTGGAAAAAAACAACCAACTAGATCTGGTATTACAGGAAACAGAAGAATTATATAATAGATCTGTTCAAATGCAAACACCTTCTCCAGGTTCTCTCACTAGGAAAACAACTTGCAGTATCTTCTTCACACAGTAGGTATCACAGTATCCTCAAATATCAACAAAGACCTGGAGAAATATGGGGACAATCTTTTTATCAAGGCCTGTTGGACAAGGGGGTTAGCAAGACCTGTTGGACAGTAACAGTTTTAAACTAAAGGAGGGTAGGTTTAGACTGGATATAAGGAAGAAATTTTTTACCATGGGGGTGGTGAGACACTGGCACAGGTTGCCCAGAGAGGTGGTCGATGCCCCATCCCTGGAGACATTCCAGGTCAGTTGGACAGGGCTCATTGCAGGAGGGTTGGACTAGATGGCCTCTGAAGGTCCCTTCCAACCCAAACCATTCTGTGATTCTAAACAGAGAAACTATCAAGATAGATCAGTGATAGAGAGAGGAACATAGCCCAGGCTGCTTCCAGTTGGCAGTGCAGACAAGCTTAGCTTGATATATTCTGCAAATAAAAATAAAGAATGCAAAGATGACTCATTTTCCCTCCAGGTTACCTTTGTTTCCCTCTCCTCCATATCCCACCCAAACTGTTGCCTAACAGGCAGCCTTCAGTAGGAACGCAGCCTCAACTACATGATTCCTAACCCATTCAGAGCTTCATGTCCTGCATTGAATGTACAGCTCCACAGTACTTCTGTAACTCGAAGAACCTTTCTAACAACATGTACACATGAGAGTTCACTTTTATACATTATTTCAAAATGAATTTCCACTCTCTGATAGCACTGAATGCAGAACAGGCAAAGAGACACTTGTTTGCATGACAACTGTCTTGAGTAAAACAATCCCGTTTACTGTCCCCCTTTCAAAAGACAAAATCCCCGCTACCTTTCCTCAGAGTTCCTTATAGCTTTGCTTTCCTCTCTGTCAGCTATGAATGACTAGCAGCCAAATGCACCTCTACCACCTAAGCTGCAGAGTTTCCCTTGTTGGCTAACAGAGTAGGACCAAGGAGCGGAGGCTTTCCCAGATCTGGGCTCCCTTTGCCCTCAGTCTCCCCAGCAGCCACGCCAGCCCTTGCCAGATCATTTAGGTTACAGCAGCAGGGACCCAGAATCCAGTGGTACAACCATGAATTTAATTAAGCAGAATTGGTTATTTTACCTGCCAGACAGTGCAATGAGAAGAATGAAAGGAATACTTACCTGCATTTATCTGCAATTTCTCCAGAATCTGCCAAAAGAAACCAACTTCTACAAATATAGCCTACATTTAGATGGACTGTGATAACTCTTCTTGTAGCTATAACCAATATTTGTCAGAGTTTGCACCTCCACCTCACTGTACAGTGCTCCAATGCAGAGAGAAATAACTTGCTAGTAGCTTTAACCACACATTAGTTTGTGTTATCAGCGCAGACATGTTGAACTAGCGAACCATGGACGCTTACCCTCTTAACCTGTTTACAAACACTGTAAAAGCTGATAAGAGACTTGCTATCAAAACTGATAGACAGCAAATGTTTATTTTTCCTCTTCCAGATGCAGTAGGGTAGATTACGTTGCATTTTGCCGTGTAGTGTAGTGTCACTGCTGTGATGTAGTGTGGTGTCACATCACAACAAGACATGATGAGGGGCAGCGTAATGGCATTTGAGATGGGCACCTGGATTTGTTAGTAATTCATATTCCAGTAAGCTCTCCACACTGATGTCTATTTAACATCTATTGTCTCTCCATCAGTCAGTAGCACACTGACAAAGCCATACATATGTATAAATATATTTTCTCTTTACGTATGTATGCCTGCGTGAACTAACAGCTATCTGCTTCAGCAATCTGCTTCAGCAATCAATCCTCCCTTAAACACTTCCCCATTACATTACAAACATCTACATCTTTACACTTTGCTTTACCCCATCACAACTATGAAGATCCCTTTATGACGACTAAATTGGCCTTTTAGTAGAACAGTTCATCTGCTGGAGGAGGGAGGAGGACAGAAGGAAGACACCAATCGTGCAAGTGAGAATTATGAGACAGAAAAAGACTTTGCACCTTTTCAAAAGATTCTTAATCAAAGAAGCAAGTCATCCTCAGCACTTGAGAATCTGAGAAAAAGCTTATTACATGAAAAGTGCTTGACAAATCTGGTACCTCAGGTTTCCCCTTGAATTCCCAAAGAGGACTAAAATTACTAGAGTGCACAACACAGAGCTGCACAGCAACAGTTCTACAGACAGCACCGTTCCTAATTACAAACACAGAGAAAAGAAGGAATGTATTTCCATCCCTCAGGAATACAAAAGAGAGAACAGAAAATGTCAAGACAGACTTGAAAAGTTGCCATCATTACTGTGTTGCCACCTAATCTCATCTATTTAACAGAACTAGATAAATTTTTGTTTGCAACTTCAGGTGATTATCAAAGACCTTCCGCTTACACGCGATGTTCACAGAAGGATTTCATGTAGCTTTACAGTACCTGTAAATTTCTACAAATTCTTTCAGAAACAAACGTGTTTCTTGTGTTAAGGCAGAGCCTCAGTCCAGGTTAGCCACAAGTCAAGAGTATCGTTCAACTTCACTGACACAAAGTCAAGCTAGAGACACCCAGCTCCACTTGTCTCACAAGCGTGGAGGATATCACTCCAAAAATGCCTTACTGGCAAATCCTCACCTGACAGGATCTCTGTTGTGGTTTCAGCTGGGATAGAGTTGATTTCCTTCCCTATAGCTGGTGCAGTGCTGTGTTTTGGACTTAGTATGAGAATAACACTGATAACGCACTGATGGTTTGGTTGTTGCTGGGTAGTGCTGAACTAGTCAAGGACTTTTCCAGCCTCCCCTGCTCTGCCGGGTGCACAAGGAGCCGGGAGGGGAGGAGGCACAGCCAATTCAAACTGACCAAAGGGATATTCCGTATCATACGACGTCATGCCCAGTATATTAACTGGGGGAGCTGGCCGGGGCGGGCAGCAATCGTAGCTGCAGAACCAACAGCATCAGTCGGCGGGTGGTGAGCGGTTGCACCGCTTGTGATTTTCTCTGGGTTTTGCTCCTCACCCTTGTTCCTTTACTTTTAATTATATTATTAATATCCTAATCATTGTTATTATCATTACTATTATCGCTATTCTATTCTAATTAGTAAACTGTTCTTAATCTCAACCCACGAGTTTTCTTGCTTTTGCTCTCCCGATTCTCTCCCCCATCCCACAGGGGTGCGGGCAGTGAGCGAGCGGCTGCGTGGGGCTTGGTTGCCGGCTCGGACTAAACCACGACAATCTCGTAAACCAACCTGCAATTTTTTTCTGGCAAAAACAAACAAAAAATCTCTGTAACTTTTCGCATCTGCTCTCCTGACAATGCATTAGTTAGGAATGAAGCAGAGACACAGGCTTCTTACAACAAAATGTAGTTTCCAGTTTGAGTAAGATAAAGGCACTGAAGGCACGTTGATACGTCAGTTAAAGATTTCCAAAATTCCCATCCTTAGAGGAAAATGGAAGCTTTTCACCCTTTTTTTCCCAAGACAGTGAGTGATAATATGGCTTATGGAATGACGCAAAGATATCCCGACTTCTTGAATTCATTTCTGTAGATCCCTCACTACAGCAGGGCTAGCAAAGTGAGAACATGGGAGCAAATGCTATTTCTTCGGAAATGAAAACACACAACTGAATCTGCTCAAACTGGCATAAAGAAGATGAAAAATGACAAAATCTGGGGTGAAGCTTTTTTCCTGAATAAATGATCCGAGTTTCCTGAAATGCTGCAGACTTTCTGCAAAAGGCTTACAAAATCACACGTATAAGTTTTGTCCAGCTTGAATAAAAAGCCCTGATTGACAGTGAAAATAGGTCTTTGCTAGCAATCAACATGCTTTGTTTTTCAGCCTCTCTGCATTTTGTGGACAACAGCCCAGATTTTGGCAGATTATTATATTAGGGGAAGCTTGCAGTTTATCTAAACATGGCTTTCTCAACAGAAAATTGGTATCAATCATTTCACATTTTTAAGCAGACTGAATGATTCATCTCCAGGAAAGCTGTATGATAATCTAGAGTTATGGCTAATCAGACAAAATTAAAGGAGCAAATCACTTGATTTTTGCTACTTACACTATTGTATCTTTGCACACATACAGGAAAAAAAGAAAATAAATCCCCAAACAAGTCTAAGTTTCATTACTTATTTTTCTACTTCTTTCATCATGAAGTTTAACCCCAAACACATCTACTGCAATCCATTCATCTGCAGAAAGGTAGGAATAATCCAAGCTCTAGCCAACTAGCATGACTCAGCTACTGCTTTAGGAAATTCACTGTTTTCTATTCACAGTAGCTTGCATAAGTCTTTTTTGTAGCTGTGTTTTAGCTGGATTTCACTCCCAGCATCATGCTTAGATTCAGTGGGTCATAACAAAACAGCTTATTTCTGTTGCGAGTGGAGGGCAAAGAAAAGGGGAGAGGGAGCTTTATTAATAAAATCATAAATAGTTCAACACTCAAACATCAAGCCAGGATTGCCAAAGCAACTGCATTTGTTCAGTATTTGACTGCTGGTATCATCTCAGGCCTCAATAAACACTTGAGTGAACAATTTTGGCTCTCCAAACTCCATTAAACTCAATAGTGTTGAGAGCACAGTTCCTCCCCTGAACTAGTTTTAAATAGAGATCTATGGTCTCTTTTCCAATCTCAGAAGAAATATGACCCACATCTAACCCTACTAACTTAATTTACCAGTTAACTGGATCTACACTGGGACAATTTTCTACCTAGGTAAGTAAATAACTAAATCTGAATCCTCCCATTCTAGGTGCCCACTCAGATCTTTCAAGAGGATCCTGTACTTGGAGCACAACAGGAGCAAACACTTCTTAGCCCCCAAATAGGCTTTAAGAAACAGGTGAGTCAGATCTAATCAACCCCATTAAGTGCTATTTCATGCCCACACCTGATCACAGTGAATTGTTTGCCCACAAAGTGGGGCAACGCAGTGACTCCATTTGAAAGATGAGGTTTAATTTGCTCTCAGAATAAGAATTTTTGTTCCTACCTAAAAGAAATAAAAGGATTCCCCCCCACCCTGGTATCTGCAACTTTCTTTGCAGTCACTGTTTTATGTAGCCAAGGCATTGCTGGGTCAGATGGTCACTTTAAAACTAGAAGAAACCAGGTGCTTTTTGTATAAACATAATTAAGCAATTTAATGAAAATCTGTTGAGTCCATCTCTCTCTGAGAATATGCAGGGCTTAGCCTGGTGTATTTCTGCTTGTTTTTGAATGCATGCTGCACTTAAATGTAACTTTGCTGTCACCAGCAGGTTGCCATGAGAATTAAATGTTTTTCTTTTTTTCTTTTTACTCATGCTAAAAATAAGAATGTGACTCACCCAGGCTTACTCTTAGTGAGTATTGTTTTAATTTGTAAGTAGTCCTGTTAACTTTGATGTAATTAATGATGAAGTAGTTAGTAATCTCTGACTAAGAGGAGTAAATCTGGTTTGGAAAGGCAGATTAAAGTTGCTACTGTTCAAAACATCACAGATAAAGAGAGAACATAATTAAATAATCTCTCTGATTTTCAAATTGTAACAGAGAGATGCATCACACAGCATGTCACTTCTAGTTTCTCAGAGAGCTTATTCTTTTATTATGAACAGAATCATCTCTATCCACCGCATGAGACAATTCATTGGCTTCAATATAACTGGATGTTTTGCCAGCCTTCACTATGCTCCTACTCAATATGTCATGTAAAATAATGTGCTGAAAACTGGCTGACCTGCCTGTCTGCTTGGCGTTTATAAGGAGTTTGTCTCCATGGTATTTCAGTTCTTTATCTGAAAACAAACGAGGAGATACAGAAAGCCAAGGAAACCTTAGAAGGAAAGCCATTACAGTGATATACTCAAATAAGGTTTGATGGCCCGGACACAATCCTGAGAGGCTAATGACATGTCAGTGCTCTCACCCTGCTCCCCAAGAAGCCCTGGGAACGCCACATTCTCTTCCTGCTTCCACCTTGCTCGGGGCATATGTCCTGTTCTCCCTTCAACGTAAGTGTATCGCATGCAAGGAGGCTCAGCTGCCAAGCAGCATGCTAGCGGGGAGGGCAGAGCCAGAGCTTGACCCACCTTCACCACTTCCATCGCTACTCTGCCCAGTCCAGCCTGCTTCCTCCAGGGGTCATTAATACCACAGACACGAAAAGGGACAACTAAGTCTTGAAATACTGCAGGAAATTGCATGATAGCAGTTGTGGACAAGAGATCAGACAGTGTATTGGAAAGCTGAAGAAATAGGCTGCGTATGGAGGCAGGCATTAGAGAGCACCGGACTCCGTTTGCTACTGTTGGGGCCAAGCTAAATCACTTTTAGGAATTGAATCATGCGTTTGTAGCTGGGACAGCTCAATTTGTCATGAGTTAACCTGGTGTTTTGTCCATGGCCTAAGTACCTTTTGTACAGACCGCTCACTTTATCATGCACATAAGGGCTGAAGTACCATAGGAACAAAACAAAAAGACTGGAAAAAAGACTTAAATTCTCACTTTCTTTATTCTCTCATAGTAATGATATTAATCTAATCACGCTAAACCAAGTTCAAGTAAATGATAAGATAAACGATATCATTTACCAAGATAAAAGATATTATTCCATGATTTCATGGTAAGAGATGTAAGCCCTCTCCATATGACTTTATTTCAGCAATATCTAAGAGTATCAAAACAGAAACAGAAACTTCAAAAAATCTGGGCTCAGACATAACTTATCTGAGAAATTTAAATCACCTTCTTGGCTTCTAGGGGTCTACCACATATTAAAATAGAAGGAGGTTATTCTGACAAGATTAATGGGATCCTGCAAGTCTCTACCCAGGCTCAAAAGTTTTGACAAAGCTAAACTGGGATCAGAATCCTGCAAATGCCAAGACTTCACAACAGCTGCTTCTACTTGTATTTGTTTATTACTGGTCTCTATGAGTGGTGGTGCTGAGAGTCCCTGCATAAGTTCACATGATGAAGAAGAGGGTAATGGGACAGATGTTGTCAGAGAGTGTCATATGGCCATGAAGCCAAGTCTTTGATAAAGAAATGGAGGCATCCAAGGAACATACCTGATTAAGAGACTCACCGGGAGGCTGCAGCTCATCCCTGTGGTACCTCCCTACACACAAGGCCCTGTCTGACGCAGTAGAGCAGTCTTTGTTCTGCACTGGTGAGACCCGAAACAGCCCCGAGGCCTGCCAACAGGGCTTGCAGCAGGGAGGTCAGTGGGTCTCTCTCTACACATGGCCTTCAAACCATGACAACTGATACAGATTTTTTTATCTTTCTGCAAAGTCAAAGAAATTTCTGCTGTCCCTTGCTTTTCACCACTCCGCTTTATCTACTTTGCTTTGTGTTGGTTCTTATATTTTCCCTTCCTTAGACGGCTGTCACCGCTGCTTGTATCCTCATACTATCACCAACTATAACTAAGTTAGGGTGTAATTCTTAGAAGGACATATGGCACAGAATAAATGGACCTCTAGAAAGCTCCTTATACCATACAGCTTATTCCTTTTGTCATACAGGAAAAGGTTATGTAATGTAAGTGTGCCTATACCCAGATAACTACATCTGCTGCCAGGTCTGAGAGGAGAGTAATTATTAAACTACACCAGCCTCGTGAAAGTCGCACAACATTTATGTTTAGACAACGCTGTAGAACCCTCCATCATCTGCTGCTTAAATGGGGATCAGGACAAGAACAGGGAGAAATTGGGAGTGAATGAATTTCAGAGAGCTGTTACGTTAAAATGGCTTCACTCCTGCAGCAGCTCTGTGCTGCAAGCTCACGCAGCTGAGTGTGCTTGGGAAACAGCTAACCACAGAACAAAACACAAAAAAAAGAACTCACTCACCACCAGGTAGGTTTTCCCTAGTGTCCCCAGCTAAAATGTTAACTTGGATGTCTTTCAGGATAAATATCTCAAGTGTTATTTGTACACAATGCTGCAGTGTTTACCTTTTGATTACAGATCTTTACACGCTGTCCATTATTATTGAATGCCAGGATGAAAGGCAGCCTAAGGGCCTGAATGCAATGTTCTGTCACAAAGAAAATACAGCAAAAGTAATGGCAGGCTCTGAAAGTAGAGATACACTAGGCTGGAAAGAAATAGGAGCACAGTATCAGGGGGTCTTTTGCAGAGTGCTTGGCTTTTGCTTTAAAAAAAAGCTGCATGCAGTTTTACCTGGACAGTGGCATGTGAAGCCTGGATTTGGATATAAATGGAGAACATGGGTATAAAATCATCTTGCCTAATCTGCATCTCTTGCATTTGTGTCTGTATGAATATAACAGGAATTACAGAGCTACGCTTTCCAGGTTACTGAGCTTAACTCCCAGAAAGTTCCCTATTAGGCTTGAATCCTAAACTGGGCTTCAAGAGTTAGGACAATGTAGTAAAGTCTAATGCTTTCACTGAAGGTAACTGAAACAAGTGACTCCTAATATTTAAACTAAAACCACTCAGCTAGTCCATATACCTTCTTCTTATGATAGCACTCCCAGAGAAACAACTTAAAATACCTCTTTGTATTTCTTTAATGTAACATGAGTAGGGGTATGCACCCAATATTTTGTAAAGATACTGTAGATTATATTAAGAGTCAGTAATCAAGTTTTCTTTTTATCAGCTGTGTAGTATAGTTATTTAAGTATCTAAAAAAACCTCAAGTTTAAGTAAAAAGTACCAGGAATGGCATACAAATAAAAATCTCAAAAAAGCATTCCTACAATACACACACATGTACAATACATGAAGAAGTGATTGACTTTCTGAGGTGTCAGTATATCTGTATTTCTATCCACAACCACAACAAACACTACACTTTTCCTTAAGCTATCTAGAAACCTGATTTTTAACATCTCAATTGAGTTTAATTTCTAGCTATGCTCATGTTTCAAGTTATTTGTACAAATGTCTACAGATTTTATTAATCATCTCTTCTGCACTGGCACACAGGTTACTCTTTAGTCTACTGCGAGAATCATGCAACTTGTTTGCCATTTTTACGCTCATGTTCCAGCAGTCTAGATTTGGATTTTGAAAGACCAAAACCTGGGGCTGTTTTCATGAAGTACTCTGATGCGTCACCTCATATAGATGCTTCCCATTTTGAACCAGGTCACTTGTGAAGTGTTGAGAGGTGTCCAGACTTCTTTTTGTAATTGTGTCATGACATTGCCTCACTCATCAGCGTCCTTTCCTCCATTAGCCTAATTTTGGCAAGATTTTTAATGAAAAACCTTTCAACAGCTCTTTATTAGTGCACCCATACCTGACTGGTTAAAGCAGATTTCCTGTAAATCTTGAGCTTAATTTTTAAATTTTGTTCTCTTTTACAGCATCTTAATGCTTGCTGCAATACTTCTAAGAATACAGACCCCACTTACTATATTTAAAAAATACTACCTGCTGACTAGATCCACTTGAAAATACTCCTGCCACACGCCAGTTAGGCTACAACGATACAAAATACCACAGCGCCACCTGACTTCACAGAACAGGAAAAAAAAACCCGACTTCAAGTACATACAACTGCTTTACATTTAAGCATAGGAAAGCAGGCAGTAACAATTTTTCACACAGTCTTGCATTAGGTTTAATTCTTATTAATAAGAAATGAGAGTCATTAACACTATTAAAAATCGAATTACATTAGCAATTTTCCATCATGTCATATATGAGTAGTTAAGTATTGGTATTTGTTTTTCCTAATGGGATTCAAAAGTCTAATTAAAAGTCTGTCTTTTGTGGTTAAGTGGATGAATCTTTATGAAAAACAAGACACTCGTAATAGCCACAGACAGCTTATTTCCTTAAATATCACACTTCACAACCATCTTCCTCTTCAGCAGTTTAACCAAATAAGAATGATACAGAGGGAGCCAGAAAATCAAATAAACTTACTAACTGCTACAAACAAACTTAGTAACTGCTACAACAGCCCAGCTGTGAGCCCCTTCCTGCTCTTTTCATTCGCCTCTCCATTCCCAGTTGTTTTACAGGTTATAAGAATTGAGTAACAGCAACAAGGACAGGTATAATAAAACCTTTTGGCCCTTTAAAATAACATTGGCTAAGAGTATGATGTTGCAACATTTCTCAGTCATGTTTGCAAAAGCTTTATTGTGGATATTGTTACAATGGAATAAATCATTCCTCTCAAGAAATCGCTCCAAGAGGTAGCAAAAGAAGCCCATTTTGCCGTCCAGCTGCCCCACACAGTTTGCCAGTGTGCTGTATGGTTCAGCCCTGCTGTTCTAGCAACATTTGCCTAGTTTAGGCTGAGGTCTCAGTTTTAGTTTGTAAGCATAACTGGTAATAGATTGTAAGGTAAAAACTACCATCCATTGCCACTGGAAGCTTCCCCTGCTTTCATTCAGAGAGGCAGCGGGGCGGCTAGCCAGCCCTTTCAGAGCTAATTCAGAATTTCTATCTCAGTGGTGGCTAATGCTCTCTAGAAAAACCACATTTGTCTGCCTTCAACCCAGTTAACATTTCCCAGAGACTTCTTACCCTTGCTTGGGTTGAATGATGAATCAGATGTTTGTATAACAGAAAGCCCTGGTAAGAGGGAGAGAGATGGCAGAAGTAAGAAAGGAAGAACAATGGGTGTTCAGGATGTTCAGGACCCTCTAGAACAACAAGACAAAGATAAAATAATTTTGTGAGTACAGCAACCAGTAAAACCAGCTATCCCTTAACAGTCTAGGACACTGACTACACCTGAGGATCAAACTAGCTGCCATCCTACCCTGAAAGCAGTCTGTCCTTCAGTTATGACACTTTATTTGCCAGTGATGATATATGGGATTTTTTTTGCATATCACTGAACATTGCTGCTTTATTCTGCAAAAATCAGAGCCTTTTACCGCAAAATGCAAATCTAAAGTGCTCCACAGCATGCTGGCATTGCTTTTCCTTAACACGTACAGATCAATGACAGGTTAATGCTTAGTTAACATTTATTAAGAGCAACATGGTTTCAGAAACTTCAGACTAAAGGTGTCAATTAGATGACAGATCCTTCATGAAAGATGAAAGAACCTCTGTGTTGGGCAGATACTCTTATATTTTGCTGTCAATGATTTATTAGTTACAAGGTCCCAAGTGTCCAAGCTTATCAGTAATGAGATAAGCGAGTATGAACTAAAGGGGACTGTTTATTATTTATTTCACAGAATCTCACTAACCATGGCTGTTCTCAAAATAGTCCAGAAATTACAGATTCACAGTCTTACAGTGACTACCACAAAGAAACATAGCAGACACAGCTTTAGGCAGTGAGCCTACTTGAGGTAAGCCTGCTAAAAGCCTGTGTAGGGGTTACCAATCTATACTCAAGGTCATACTACAAATCAGACATATCAATGCTGATTACAAATTAAATTCTCTACTCTCCTTTATGCTGGCACAGACACGGAGACTGTGTGAAGTGTCTGACATCCTCTACATAATTACTACTAAATCTGAATGGGAGGAATTCATACCCACTTGAGCAGTGTACAAAGGCTGGCTTCATGACAGGACAGCAGCAAGTCAGGGACTCTTGACTAGGCAGCATCTTGCACCCAACAGGTTTTCACACCTTTTCAATTTGTGAACTCTCAACAATTTTCTAGCAAAGGTGTAAGCTCAGCGCAGCTGTCTGAAAATGGTCTTGCTTTACCTGTTTGCGCCCTGGAGATCAAAACCCACTTCACTGGACTGTCTTTTTGCACAGGTATGAAGGGCTGCACGAAACACAAAAAAAAAGTTAGCAAGAACCCAGACATGTAAGTCTAATCTTAGTTCATCCTTAGAGCACAAAATACAAATAAAAGCATGCTGCGAACAAAAGTCAATATCCAGAGTACAAATACATCAAGCACATGGGAATTTTAGAAGCTCCATAGTATTACTTTGCAAAAAAGAACATCTACTGCACAACTGACCCATGTCTTTCTGTGGGCTGACAAACAGATCTGCTGCTTTCTCTTGCTTCCAGTAAGAGTTACTTTTGAGAACTTCCAAAGCCATCTTCTAAAAAGCTATCACAAAATCTATGCTAGAAAAGACATACTGGCGCGGCACCCCTGGCTGTACAGACAGGCTGGGGAACGAGGGGCTGGAGAGCAGCTCTGCAGAGAGGGACCTGGGGGCTCTGGTCGACGGCAAGTTGAACATGAGCCAACAGCATGCCCTGGCAGCCCAGAGGGCCAGCCGTGCCCTGGGGTGCATCAAGCGCTGCATCGCAGCCGGGCGAGGGAGGGGATGGTCCCACTCTGCTCTGCGCTGGGGCGGCCTCGCCTCGAGCGCTGGGTGCAGTGTTGGGCGCCACAGGACATTAAGGATATAAAGCTGCTGGAGAGTGTCCAGAGGAGGGCACGGAGCTGGTGAAGGGTTTAGAGGGGAAGCCCTACAAGGAGCAGCTAAAGTCCCTTGGTCTGTTCAGCCTGGAGAAGAGGAGGCTGAGGGCAGAGCTCATGGCGGGCTGCAGCTTCCTCACAAGGGGAGGAGGAGGAGGGGCAGGCGCTGATCTCTTCCCTCTGGTGACCAGCGCCAGGACCCGAGGGAACGGCAGGGAGATGGGCCAGGGGAGGGTCAGGTTGGGTATTAGGGAAAGGTTCTTCTCCCAGAAGGTGGTGGAGCCCTGGAACAGGCTCCCCAGGGAGGCAGTCACGGCACCCAGCCTAGCGATGTTCAAGAAGCACTTGGACAAGGCCCTCAGAGCCACGGTGTGAATTTGGGGCTGTCCTGTGCAGGGACAGGAGCTGGACTCGATGGTCCTTGTGGGTCCCTTCCAGCTCAGGACATTCTGTGATTCTATGAAAAATAATTTTTCCCCATCTTCTTTGTGTATGGCCTAGACTCATGGCAAAAGCAGTTATGATGACAATCATCCTAAACATGCAGGAATATTCCATTACACATATTTATTTTTCAGTGTGTACAGAACTGAACCTGACCTGTTTATCAATAATATGAGTATTAGGAATACCTTTTGGTGCAGGAGATTTTTTTTTTTAATCATCACCTGTCAGCAGAAAAAAATATCACTGAGCAATGAAATAACTCACAGGACTGCTGAAAATTTTAAAAGTAGGGGGAAGAAACAGATCTTTTTGCAAAAACAGGGACAGTAAATTCTTTTATGAAAAGGTATTACTGGAAGCTCTTTTGCCTCTCAATCAAAAGGCTGTAAGCTACAGCCTTGAATTTCAATTGCAGATGGTGTGATGACATACAATTAATATGATTCTATTTGTGTAGTCTAATCAAAGCACGAAAGAACAGGAAAAACAAATGTAACATATTGTGTGTCTTCAGTTTCAACATAAGATGCACTGAAAGAGACCATTAACGTTCCACTGCCAAATTCACACTGATTCCCCTGCATCTGCAAGAGTTCCCTTCTTTCTCAATACCATCATGCCATCCTGAGCCAGAGGCAACTCTTATCTCTGAGGTGTTTACAGAAACTGCCAAGAACATATTTTTCCCCTTTGGAATGCACCAGATGATGTATCAGGTGTCAGATTTTTCTGCCAAAGTTTCCCCAAGGGTGGATCACAAAATCTTCTTTGTTATATGTCACTCTTCTCATCTTATATTCGAATACCCCCTTCCCCTGCTCCCCCATCATTCTTTGTGTAAAAAAACACCTACTGCAAGAACAATGTTTTGCTCCTGATCACACTCTGACGTCTTCACTTTGTGCCTCTGTGTCTCTTACAGACACAAAAAACTTCAATGCTTTCCTGCTCACCACATGCACCTGACTAAAATCTCAGTACACGGTGCTGTGATACCATTCTTTGTTAAGTTTTTGTTTCATTGTAGTGACAACGGCTTTCTGTCCATCTGGATTACTTAAAGCTGTAGAGAACAAGGGGAATGTTCTGCAGGGAACAACGGTGCTTTGGTAAAATAAGAGAGGCATTAAGATGACTAATAAGTCTTCTCTATACCCTATAACGCACAAGCGTAGCTGCTTTTCCTAAATAGCTCCCTTTCTTAAGAAGCCTGTTGACATAATGGGGCTCCGCTATTACCTACCCAGTTCTGATATTCTGATATATCCCCACATCATGAGAAATAAAAACAACAGCCACATAACACTGCAGTGAAAATGAGACATGTTTCTGAGCATAAAAGAGACACATTTATGTATTCTGATTTTACGTATAATTTATTTGTGTTTTAAACTGGGAATTTCCTTGAAGAACAGTGAAAAAAACCCAGACAGGACAGATCTAAAAATGATGGGAGAATGGCAGTTTACTAATATTTCTCAATACAGCACCACAGAAACCATTGGCTTATTGCTCCCAAACCTATTTTTTCCTACTAATTATTTTATTCTATCAATTGACTGATTTTATTATACCAGGTGAGGTACCCTGTGTCCCTACAGTCCTTTGCAGGGTGGGACACAGGTTCACATACTTAAGCCTGGAAATGAAAAAACCCACCAGTTCCTGGTTTAGCTGAAGAACCCCTGTAAACACATCATCCCCCAAAAGGAGCCATTTCTTCATCTCCAGGACCCTCAGATCAAGCACAAAAGACGCTCAATACTTCATGCAAATTATTTTCATTCATTAGATGCTTCACAGGCTGGCATTACAAATGTTCATCAGCATTTACCAGAGTTGAATTTCAGTCTCTGTAAGGATCCAGCCATGGCCAGCGCTGTGCTCAGTATGGGGCTGCTAATATAGAACATTAACAGCGCGTGGGTAATGGCCTGTACCACTGCACAGGCTGAATTTCATCCTTTTAACTACTTGACAGGTCATTTGGTACTGTTTCTGCTCCCCCTTTGGATAAGAATAATTGTATAAGCTCTCAGATCAAAACTGTGCACGTTCAAACATGCACATCAACAAGACCTTCCTCCTCTGAACCTCCCAAACAATATACATAAAGAATTGGTAGACAAGGCAATCAAATACTCCAGCATTAGCTCCTATAGAATTCTTTACATAGTATTTTGCCACATTCAGGCTGGTCTGTGTCTGTGTCTGACTTTGCAGCTCAGCTCAGAAGTTGGTCCATTCTTAGTCAAAATTAATTTTGGACTTAAAAACAGAATTAAAACCAAGAAAGCCATTGTGCTGGGAGACGTTACACCCTTTTCCATACAGTAGCGTTTTTATTGCTACCAAAGTACAACATATGTATAGTGTGATGAGCATGTAGAATGTTAAATGAAACATGAATGAATAATTCTCCCTCTATACTTAATTAATTAATCAATTTTCAAGGATATAAGTAAATGTTAATAGCAAAGGTTTAGTGCCAGTGCATAATAAATAAACTTAAATATCACTGGCATATATTTTGAAACTTCAAAGGAAGGAAAGGAAAAAGGAATTGTGAAAGTGAACATTTTGGAAGAAAATTAAGTTTAGGTGACCTAATTAAAGGCTTTTCTTCAGCTACAAAAAGACATCAAAGTGCTGCTTCTGAAGTTGTTTTGCCAAATCAACAGCCTCAAATTAAAAGACTGCATTAATTTCAAGGAATGAGTCAGAGAAGTACTACTGTAAGAGCCTTCAGTCCCTCTGTGTTGCCACAGAAACAGAACATTATGGCTAGTTTATAATGCAAGTGCTCCATTTATATAAGAGAATTTATTTTTCATTTTCACCTTTTCATTTACTCATCCAGATATATAAGAAAGCCCCTCAGAAATTAATGATGCTTCTTCCGTGATTGACAGCTGGAGTTTGGGTGTCAAACAATGCCTGGTTTATATTGTTCTTTCTTAATGGCTTTCTGACATGAGAAGAAGTGGCAGCCTTCTGTGTATTTGCAATGCAGAACGGCCAAACTGGTGAGTCTCTGTCAAAGCCAGGTTCGGGTCCTCTGCAAACAGAGCCAGGATCCAGAGACTAAACAGAGCTTGTGCAGCAACGTGCTTGAGGGTAGGCACAACGGAGGAAATGCACCCAGTGCAGGAAGCACCTTCCTGGCAAGCCCAGATGTCATCAGGAATGTCATCAGGGGACACCCTGGGTTATCACCTACGTTTGAGGTACACGGGGTCTGGCCTGGAGCTGGTCACAAACCCTAGTTCCTATTCAATCTGATGGGTTTGAAGAAGTAACACCAGACGGAAGTCTGGACCAGTGTCATAGCACAGGGAAAGCACAGCTACAGCAGAGATGCGACACTCGTTTTAAAAGCTGTGTGTGCCTTTCCGTCCCTACTAATAATGGCCAACTGCTGTTTAATTGCCTTCCTCATGCAGCTTGGTGAGCACATGCTGTGCAGTGGGGACACAGACATCTACGTCCCCCTGGTGCTGCCGAGGCAGGGAGGCTGAGACCCTGACTGCACAGAGCATTCAGGGCAGCCGGGGAGAGCAGAGGCACCCCAGCACCAAACACCTCTGTCCCCCACGTTACTGCTGCCAGTGAGATGCCACTGACGCTTCCTGACTTTAATGGCTGTATGTTGAACCTGGCATAATCCAGCTCCGAACATTAACAGATAAAATTTGGGAGAGATGAGCTGGTGTGAACTCCACCCAAATAGCGCCTTTCAAGCTAAAATTGACAGAGGCTTTTGTTTCACTCATCCTGTGTTCACTTTGCTGCAAAGGGTATAAACCGTAGGTTCTACGGAAATTCAATATACATACTATGCTTAAGCTACAAATTAATCAGGTTAAGTACTACCTTCTTGGAAACAGCTAGCAACATGCCTTGTTTCTATGGCTTTTAATGAATATTCTAAATTGAAGAAATGCATAAACATAAGGGTAATTTACATTGCTAACGTTAATCAGTTTTCTTATACATTTTATGCATCTGCATGATTTTTCATCTGTATTGCATAAATGTGTCTTCTCCTCATTTTAAGTATGCATATGTACATCCAAACACTCCACTCATAGTGCCGCCTTATTTTTCCAAATTTCTAGAACCACCCCTGTTTAGAGATTTAAGAATTCCATGGCTTACAAGAAAAATGATCAGCAAAAGGTTGTAAAATACTTACTGATTCAAGGCAGCGTTTAACTTAGATGTGAACTTGCCCTTTTGTAACTCAGTTTTTCTATCAGTAAAATGATAATAGAAGAATCTCCTCAGAAGCTGGCATATCAGCTAATGTCCAATACAAAGGACAACTCCATTAAAGAGGCTGGATTTGTACATACAAATGTTAGGTATGAAACTTGACAAGGGTACTGCAAATCTTCACTGATTAGCATTTGCAAAGGTCCCTGAGATGCAGGGATGAAAGGTCTTCACTACGAAACAAAATGCGTATTTGTTGTTAACATTGTTCTACGTTTAAAGGCTTCCTCAGTCCACCCTAACTAGAAGCTAATGAACCTTCAAATATTTCTCCGGTTTATTCCAGCACAATCCCAAGGACTTTCAAATTCTCCTGTGCAGGGTCAAGAGAATTAGGTACCTAACAAAATAAGTTATGGTTGTTTTCTCAAAAGGGTTGACCTTTACTTGATTTTGTTTAAACCACTATATATCCAAGCTAATTCCAGTCAAGTCCCCATCTAGTTTACATGGGTAGAACTGGGAGCAGAATTAACTTCACCTTTTAATATGCAACATTTCATTATTTACAAACCAACAAAAGAGGTTTAATAATATAATTTGGGAACTCAAGCACAACGGTTAGTTGAAGGGACTTTTAGATCAGTGAAGCTGCTATTAAAGTGCCATCAAAGCATTTTTGACTCCATAGAATTAATCATGAAATCTGTTCCTGCCAGCTCACTTATCATATCCGAAATATTAATTTTGAGCAAAATTAAATTGGACACCTACCGACAGCAACATTTTGCCCTTCAGAACTCCCCTTCACATTGATTTATTAACGGCTGCCAGAACAGTGCACCAGAGCAATTTATTACTACTTTCTCGATGTTTCCCTGTGCTTACAAATAGTTCTCCAGAGTGAAAGGTGCTACCCAACAGCATTCTGACAAAAGTGCATTTTTCAATTTGCATAATGTTCTTCACATTTATTAGGAAGTAAGGAAAGGAATTTAATTTTATTATCAATAGGAATGGGTGATTCACATACAAGAAATCAGAGTGGAGATTCTGTGTTGAGTTGCTTTCAGATAAAGCAGACCTAGCATTTCCATTAGTACTTGGTGTGATTTCAGACAGGAGAGTCAGCAAATTCTTTCATTTTATTCATCAGCATCATTTTCTCTGCATGCAAGAGAGCCAAAAAGATTCATACAGAGCATTAGGTAGAAGTGGGTCTGAAGATGCAACATTAGCCTGAAGAGAGCTAATGGCATACATGCACATGTCTTACTGCTTTTCAGAAAATGCCATGTTAGAAAGGCACTTTTCATTGGGTGAAAAACAAACAAAAAAACCCCAAAGTTCCCCTTGACCAAATTGCGGTTCCTTCCCCTGCAGCTAGAAGCCCTGGGATAAATCCACATAAAAGATGAAAGTTTTAATTTGACATCATAAAAGTATAGATAATGGCAGGGAAACTTGAAGTCTAGGTATGCCTAGTCTGCGGTTGAGTTAATACATCAAATGATCGGCCAGATCCAAACCTCTAACTTTAGAGCAGTTTCTTCAATCTTTGAAAGGTTTCGTGCCTGGAATCAGATTCTAATTCAGGGGCTGTTAATTCCTTTCTGTGGAACTATTCCATCCTTCCCGTTTCTTCCTTTGCTGTGGCTGCACAAAGTACAAGCAATCCCACCGTTACAGATATTGTTTCACCAACATGCTGCCTGAGAGAAAGACAATTCATAAATACAGTGGCTCCTGCCTGTTAATATTCCTGGCTCTAATCCAAGTATTCAATCTATGTGCTTATTTTTAAGCCTGAATAGCCCCATTAACTTCAGTTGGGCTGCTTGTGTTCTTAAAACAGGTGTTTAAGCACTTTGCTGGATCAGAGCCTACGAATGCACATCTGCAGTCTTCTTTGGCTTAGTTAAAGGTTCCTTCCTAATCATTACACATTTATCTAGGAATTCCTCTTGTTTATACTTGCATACACATTCAGCCTTTGCAACAGGCTACTTGACATATTTAAAAGCCATTGTGTTTGTAACCAGAGACAAAACTGTCTATGTAGCAATATAAATGTATGTGTATATATATATATACATATATACACACATATATGCACTGAGGGAACATATGTAGGTGAAAGTATAATAGGAGAGAACACACAGCTGGACATTAGTGGAGGGGAAGCTTTTGGCAATTCCCTGGAAGGCAAAACATGTTAAACGTGCGCAGAACCAATTAAGAGACTCCAGATGTAGCTAGAAAAAACCAGCATCAGCATGTATTGCAAAGCAGTCTTTTAAAATATGAACATTAAAAGTAAAAACCTGTTAATGCTCTCCAGCGGTTGTCAACCCTAAAAATTCATTAAATACAAAAACTCCTGCCTTTTCTAGAGCCGCCTATGGCCAATGTGCTGCTAGCAGTTATTTGCATCATTGGATATAGTCAAGGACAACATTTCCAATTCTGTGTGAAAGTTGAACAGCTCCTTGTTCACAGAACAGGAAAATTCTCATGTCCGCTGCCATCATGCTCCTATGTATATAAGCAGCATGCTACGCCGTTTTATACTCGATGCTGATACTTGACATTAACAGGTAAAGCTCCCTTTTGGGAAAATTCTACATTCTTTCACCAGGCTTTGACAGCTTCCCAAGTGCCAACTTCCTCGTAGCTGAGTTAGCTCTCCCACGGTATGCAGTTTTGTATTTTCACCTCAAAATGTGAGCCATTTGACACTGTCCTCTACCTCGCAAAGAAAGAAAAAGGAACGCACATACATATACACCCCCAAAGTCACATACTGATCCTACCCAAGGCCACGATTTTGGGCAGGAAGGGCTGGTGTGTAAAGATGACGGTCTGTGGCAGGAAAGGGGCTGGCACAAACAAGTCTCTGGGTATTTCCCCACTGGCTCCTGAACTTGGCAGACAGAAATCTGGTCTCTAAAGAAGAAAAGACTGAAGGAGCAGGCTCTTTTGAATTGAGATATGTATTACTTAAAACATGCTCCAAAGCCTAGAGGATTATCTAGGCTTACAGTAGAGCTCTCTTTTCCAGTCTTCTGACTTCTCTTTCAGAAAGGCTATTTCCTATTAAAGATTTCAAAGTATCGGCCTTCAGAATACTTTCTGCTGTAATCATACGGCCAGCAACAAGACTATTTTTGTGGTCTTCAACAAGATCAGTTACCTTCACTCTTGCTCTTCCCTCAGGAAAGATAACGTGTCACAAGAAAAGTAGAAGGAAAATTAGTAGGGTGCAGAAGTGCAAAGGCTTTAGACCATCACACTGTACTCAGGAGTAGGAATGGGAAGGGCTCTCTGTAGTTTATCCCCCTACCAATACCAGATTTCATGCCATGTGGCCTTCCATGCTTAGTTTCAAAAACTATTTAACCCATTTCCTCCCTTAAAGTTCCTTCTGCCTTCCAGAATAATTTACTTGTTACTTTGATAAATATCCTTTGATTTAATTTTATTTTTTGTTGTTGAATAGCGCCCTTGTTATTCCTATTCATAGTTTAAGTAAGCTGTCATATTTTCTGAACCTAGTTATCCTTCGGTGTTTTCAGATGTTTAGTTATCCTCAACCTGAGTTGAGAAACATCTCAGATGTTTCTAAATATACGTATTTTATCATCATTTTGGCAAATTGTTTTTAGTTATTCAGCTTACTGTTTTCTCTTGATCAGCCTTTCTAGTTGTTTAATCAGTCATTTTTGCCAACCTTTTCTGACTTACCTTCACTTTTGTCAATTGCTGTCAACTTTTCACGTGCATAAGAGATCAGTATTGCCAAATTAGTATTTAGAATTTAAGACTCAAATATACCGAGATAAGATTAAAAAAACACAGAGATTTTAAAAAAATACTTGAGTTTCTTATTACTAGTCTTATGAGGTAATTCTTTTTCTTATTTAAATATCAGAATGTAAAAATCATTGAAAATAAAACCCGAGACTCTCATATTAGCATCAGGAGCATAGGGGCTTTCAAGAACGAAAAAAATGTTCTGACGATTGTGAATTTTGTATGCCAAACCCACAGCAAGTCCAAGCAAATGTAGGAATTCGGTCTTTACCGTTATTCTACAGCTAGTTTATTACATAACAGCCCTATAACTATGCCTTGACAATCCCTTCCCCATTTTTTCACACACATTACACATTGTAAAATCATACTGGCTTCACTATCTCATCTCATCTCCTTTGTGTTGAAGTGCTGCTCTCTTATTATATTAAACACTAGTTTCTCTGTTTGCATGCTTTCTAGATGACTTTATTTATTATTTTCTGTCATATTTCTAACTGCAAGATCTCTAAGTTATCATCTGACCTCACAGGTATTCACCGCGCTTCCAAAATGTAATATAACCTGTGAATTTATTTGCCATGCTGCTTACTGCGCCTTCTAGATTATTAAGGTGTTAAATAAAACCAGGTCTAACAACAAACTCAGAGACATCTCCCTATAACTCAATGTATCTATTTACCAACTTTTGTGACAGATAATGCTCATATCTAAGATAATTTGAACTATTTTTTCCCAAGTAAGCTCTGGCAACCTCAGAGATTAAATTCTCCTCCTGGATGTAACTGCACAAACATAAAGCATAAAAACAATGTAGCTTATTAGGGATCAGTTTTGATATAGAACTCTAGATTAACCATTGCTGTTGATCTTCCTTATATTACTAGACCTATACATATTTTATCAATGCACATATAATAGCACTAGGAAACCTATTGTTTCC
Organism: Anhinga rufa; assembly: GCA_013400875.1. NCBI lineage: Eukaryota > Metazoa > Chordata > Aves > Suliformes > Anhingidae > Anhinga > Anhinga rufa. The sequence continues at coordinate 28,905 of VZTV01052422.1, forward strand.
TTAATAGGTCCACAATACTCATTTCTCACAAACACATTTATACACTGCTTTGATCAAAGTTATCAGAAAAATATTACATTGTGCACATGTTAACAAGATGCAAATTAAGAGCTGAAGGTCCAAAACGTACCACCATCAAAACAGAGAAAAAATACAATAACCACGTGGGGTCTAAAATAAGCCCAAATGATCAATTTTCAATGGCTTGAAGAAGAAGACTGAAGCGTGAGGAAATGCTCCAATTTTGTGCAGAAAATGCCCTCATCCCAAGGCAGGAAAAATGAAGTATTCTACACTGCCTAGTCCCTCTTTCCTTCCTTGCTTAAAGCTTTTTGTGCTTTGGTCCCTCATACATCCACCAAAATTAAAAAGAATCAAGCCAGGATCCATCACTGAGATGGAGTCTTCTCCCTCCTTTCATTACAACCCAGCAACTACTTGCCTCCATGCCTTAGTGGTCTCTGCCTCCTTCAACACTGGTGGAAAAAACCCTGCCTATCTTGTTTCAATCTTCTGTAAGTTACTGGCTTCAATTTGCACAGGGGGATGAATCTGACTCAGAATCCCCCTCTCCCAATTCTTATCTATTTATCTTCCTTAAGAGAGAGAATTTTTACTAGAGAAATGGTCTTTCAGCAGAGGTTGAGTAGTGCAACAGTGACATCCCATGGCTGGCTACATTAGTCTCCAAAGAGCTTTCCTGACTTGCCAGTGGCCTCCTCTACCTTGTTAAAGACAAGTGATAATAACTGAATATTAGCTGTCCTCAGTGCATTTTGTTCATTTTACCTCTACATTAAAACTACCTAGGCAGTTTGCTCCATGTTTCCAGTGCACTAAGAATTGTCTTCAAACACAGTCTTAGATGCAGACTGACTTACTGATATGTCATGGCATTGCTTGCTAACAAGGGACACTCAGGAACAGACAGATAAGCAGGTATTCTTTCCACTCCTCATTTATAGCTGGAAAGGAGGTGCATGTGAGGCATTTGTTGTGATGAACACAGCTCTCAGGAGTCTGCTGCATTTATTCATCTATCAAAAAGGTAACTAGATCCTGGCAGAAACCATGGTGAGTGTGTGTACAGCAGTGTTCTGTATGCAAAGGGAGTGGAATGGTTATGAGAAGTGCTCAATATAGAAATGCTATTTAACTTAAAGGGATCCAAAATTTACATTCCTCAAATCAGAGATCACTCAGCTCCAAGGCTAAATGGGCAAAATAGATTTGAGCTTTTCATTAGCTGAAATTTGAACTCTAAATTTGTATTAGCACCTGAAGTGAGGAGTAGTCTTCTATAGTTTGATGGCAGCAGATTTTATTATGCAACTTCTCTAGTATGCTTATTTAATTCTGTTTCGCAATCCAGTGTGACAAGGAGTAAGTTTTATTATTCTGTGGACTTTCACTTGCACTAAGAGTACCCTATTCTGATGCTCCCCAGGGTGGCTACAGACCTCCTCTGGCTTGACAACGTACAACTGCTTTTATGCTTTCTTCCTACAGACATAAATTACTCAGTCTTGACTGAACAGTTTGGTGAGTTAAGTAGCAGAGCCTCCCTCAATACAAGATAAATCTGACACAGCAGCCAAATTGGAGCAGCCCAAATGAAGTACACTGTGGGTGATCAGCACGAATCCACAACACAAACCCATCCAAAGCTGTAAAACGGAAGAACCAATGACCATCCTGATCCAGTATTGTGCATTTGCAGACAATCATCCAACACGTTTTTAATTCAGAACATTTACCTCATATGTTCACATAAAGCACTTCACAAACTACGCAACAGTCTTAAGACCAAAAGGCAAAAGCCTCAAGTATTATTGTCATGGGTAGAGCTGAGGTGCTGCTAAGCTCTGTTGTTAAAAGATCTGTTTGGACATGACATGCTATAACGTGTGGCACCTCCTACCTCATCCATTTCTGTCATAAATAATGCTGGTTGCCTAAAGCTTTGTTATTAGCTAATATCTAATACTGCTTAGCTAATATTAATTAGCTATCAGTAAGCAGCTGATAATTTAAAGCCTGAAACATCTATAACTGTGTTCTCTTTATAGCCTATCTTTATTGTATTTGTAGGGGAAAGTCACCATAAGGAACAGCCACTCTTCCCACAGATTATTAGGAGGACTGCAAGCCATGTGTAACTATCCATTTTTAGTCTACAGGCTTTCCCTTGAATGCAGAATACTCTCCAATTTATACACACACACTCCTTTCAAACTCGGGGAACAAACTGAGCTGAAGGGAGTTTGCCATTTTCCTTTTTCCTTACTTCCTCCCCCCGCCCCCCTTTGACTTATTTGTCTGCTTTATTCTGTTGTTTCCTCTAATGAATCTTACTTTGCCCAAGTCTTATTGTCATTTTGTTGAAACTATTCAAAGTGCCTCAAGCTGCTAAACAGCTGGCAAAATACACAAACATTTAAGACTTTAATCTGAATACTAAGTCATGATTTCCAGGAGAGAACAATGTGGACCTTTCTGATTTAATGCCTTCTTTTGAACCGTATGTCATTTTTGCTTTCAAATTAATCTGAGTGTGGAAAACAGGTTGAGTATATTTTTATTAGAAGACACTCCAAATATTTAGACAGTTATTTGAATCATGTTTTGGCAAAATGATTATGCTTGTCAGTCTGAAAACATACAATTTCCATATTTCCCTTACATTAACTCTCTTTAACAAAGAATTATTAAAATCTTAAATGCTATTTACTCTTCTTTTCCCCTCCCACTCTGGCATGCATACTTAAAAACAGCCCTAATAAAATATTTGGGATACATTAAGAAACATCTGAATTGCAGTGGCAATTCTAGTGTAGTCACAAGCTTGTCATTAAAATGCATAGCACAGTGCTAGTGCAGCTGTATACAGCTTTTATTATTCAGACTGCTAAATGGATAAAACATATTTTAATTTAATGTAAACTGTGCAGCTAGAAACATGAGAGTATGAGGCTTTTTCATTTCCTCAGGAGAAGCCCAGATCCTTGAGCTCAATGATAACTTCTCTTGGCCAAGGGCCAATCTAGATTTATTGCAAGAGTCCCTGTGCTGCCTCTCCAGACACACATTTTGTAATACTTGAAGAAGCTGGTGGGAAAGGCGTGCTTTCAGCCTCTACCACCTCTTTTTATCACCATGTACCTGTTAATATTTTCAGGACTTAATTCTGTGTTCCATAGCTAGGATCCAGGCAGCAGCACTCAGAGCGGAGGCAGCTCTGATAGCACCGGAGACAGCATACACAGGGACACGCTAGGGCCCAGCGCCTCGCTGCTGAGGTAGAGAACAAAAGTGGCCCCAACTCGGCAGCCCTATGTACATGTGCGCCTTTTAGTAACATCCATAGGACTCCACACCAGCTTGAACTCTTTCCTGCAAAGAATCAAGCAGTCTCCATATTGACTGAATTCTAGGTGACGAGTTCATAAACGTGCTTTGATACTAACTTCATCTCTCGAGCATTAGTCTGTGTTACTAGCTGCTAAATATTAATTATTTCTAATCACACAGCCTGTGTAATCATCTCTAATTTTTATTTTGAATTTCACGTATCAGGTGAACAATAAAATGGAAGAAATGCTTCAAAGCTCACATACAAATCATCTGGAGTAGGTTGCTGGAATAGCATGGAGATCTATAAAAGTATACTAGAAGTCCATACAGAAGTACACTCCGAGAGACCCACAGTCAAAGAGTTTGGCACTAACTCTCCTCTTTAGGGCAGTCTTGCAGCAAAATGCAAGAGAAGATAATAATACAGGCTATAAAGGGCAGTCAGTAGAGCCCATGAACCAGATGAGCCATCAGCATAAGTAAAGGATCTAGCCTTAAAAGGAAGCAAGTCCTTTGCCAGATTTCAGCCCTCTGTAAGCTAAGCAACAAGGTATTTTCTGGCCCATTGTGAGCCCTTCTATTGAGGTGGCAGCAGAGTCTCATTATCTCCGTGGGCTGTAAAAGTGCCTCTAATTAGCTAGTCACCAATGCTCTACCAGAGGGTATTTTGGAGTAGATATATTCTAATTGTCTCTGTTGGGTGTCTACAGTGATTCCATAGAAAACAACCTTCGCACAGGGTACGCTCAGCTTGGAGGCATTCCTGTCTGCTCTTTCACTCATTCACAGCATTTAAAGCCTGGATGCCACATAAAGCTGAGATGGACGTGCTACGATTAAAGACAGAATAAAAATGAAATGAACCAATAGACCGAGGTTAAAAACTGGAAGTAGAAACAGCTAATTAGTTCCACAGCTGACAAGAGAGAAGCCACAGTGCTTCTCTTCAAGAGGCTACTGCTGCTATTAGAATATGCAGGCATTCCAGAAATTTATTTCTACACATTTCTATTTTTTTTTTAAATGGAAATGTACATTATTATTATTGATTTCCAGTTGCTAAAGCTTCAGTATTTCTCAGTCTTCCTATAGCAATCTGTTGCTCGTCACTCTGACAGAATCATCACCTACTCCTCCCATACCACAAAAGAGAGTTCTGTAACGCAAAGTAAAAGAGAATATTCCTTGGCTAATGACAGAAAATTGCTTGACTCACAGACTCCATCCTCTTGTCCTCTAGTTAGAGGCTAAAGCAGTCATAAACATTCGACTGACTTTTATCTCTTCCTTGTAATATTGGTGATACAGATGCTCACTCACACACACGCTTTCATACCCTCACTTAGATCCAAAGGCCCAAGGTCTCCTGTATCCCACACGAACAGGGTTAAGAGAATGCATACATGTCTTACTATAGATATATATTTATGGGGAAAGACAAAAGCTGGTTACTTAGAAAAGTCCTTATGCTACCCTATTTTCAGAATGTGTTATATGCAAAGATCTTGGCCATAGGCTCCTGGGTTCACAGGGTAACATCTTCAGAAATGCAAAATTATTTCATGTGATTCACACATTTGGGAAAAAAAGTTAAGCTAAACAAAAAGTCATACATATAACACAACATCTAAATGACTCAGATTCAAGACATTTCCCTTAAAATATGGTATCATCTGCCTGCTGACAGGATTACTGCTGCATCTGAAAAAAGTTATCAGTCTCTGCCTCTTTTTTTAAAGCAGACAGTTCTTCTCTGAGCTCTCTGACACCGGACCTCACTGGCCACCAGGCAAACTCTAGACTAGTTTGGGCTACAGCACTTTTGGCCCTGCTACAGGTTCCCTTGCAACGCGATCCACGGCAGCCCGCTGGCCCGTAGCCAGATATTAGCCATTTGGAGCAGTATTAAGCTTCCACTCAGGTAGAGGAAATTTTACTTTACTTGGAAATCAGATTTTCTATCAATTTGCTAGACAATCAGATCTCTGTGGGAAGCAAGTCTGCTTAGTCATTCCTCTGTCTTATCTCTAATTATTACTCAGATCTCTAGATAGCAGCAAAAGATCTATGAATAATGCTGTCACATTAAAGGCTCAACACAGATGAGTAACTCACATATATCTGCTGCATCCAAGATTATTCCTATTTACAGCAGGACGTTCCCAAAAGCTTTCTCATTTTCCACATACAATTCACAATTTTTTCTTGGCTGTTTATGAGAAGATTTCATCCACTTTCTTTCTTAAGTTTGAAGGTTACTGGAGTTGCTATTCATTCACATTTCACAGACTCATGCATGACTTAAACTTTGATAGCAAATGCAAATCACAGCAGCATATTTTCATTAATTTATTGCTTTTAATCAGAAATGAGATTTTAATATCTGAAGATTTATGTAGATACTTCATCACTTAAGTAAGGATGCATCACTGTCATGGTTTCAGCTGGGATGGAGTTAATTTCCTTCCCTGTAGCTGGTGCAGGGCTGTGTTTTGGACTTAGTATGAGAATAACACCGATAACGCACTGATGCTTTGGTTGTTGCTGGGCAGTGCTGAGCTAGTCAAGGACTTTTCCAGCCTCCCATGCTCTGCCGGGTGCACAAGGAGCCGGGAGGGGAGGGGGCACAGCCAAGGGAGCTGATCCAAACTGGCCAAAGGGATATGCCATATCATATGACGTCATGCCCAGTATATTAACTGGGGGAGTTGGCCGGGGGAAGCAACGATCGCGGCTCGGGGACCGGCAGCATCAGTCGGCACTTGGTGAGCGGTCGCATCACTTGTTTGGTTTTTTCCCTCCTCCCAGGGCTTCACCTCTTCCTTTATCTCTCGTTATTTTCCTTTTCATTATTATTAGTTGTAGTATTACTATTACTATCACTGCTTGATTCTAATTAGTAAACTGTTCTTGTCTCAACCCACGAGTTTTCTTGCTTTTGCTCTCCCGATTCTCTCCCCCATCCCACAGGGGTTGGGCAGTGAGCGATCGGCTGCGTGGGGCTGAGCTGCTGAGTGGGGCTAAACCACGACAGTCCTTTTTGGTGCCCAACGTGGGGCCTGACGGCTTTGAGATAATGACAGTTGCTGGTCACAGCATTGATTCATCTGTTCTTAATATTAGTTTATCAGATCTACACCACACTGATTCCGAAATACATGTTAAAGATTGGTGTTGTTTTTTGTAGTTTGCTGTGCTCTGCAGGGATTAGAGATGTTTTGCCTGGGACATTTGTTATTCAAACACTGGCCTTCAGCTTTATCGGGTATGTGGGTTCTGTATCGAAGCTGTTATTGTACTTTGGGTACCACCTCATGGAGACAATTTAGCAATTATACCTCCACCTCTGAGAGGGTTTTATGGAGGAAATACAAAACAGCAACCATAAATCACCTCAAGCACAGCTAACTCCCTCAGGTACTGGATACCCTTCTCCATGGTGGTCCATTTTCCTGTGCGATATATAACATCTTCCTTGAAGGGATACCTTTCTTTCACACTGGACAAGAGTCGCCTCCAGAGGCTGAGGGCTTGTGTCCCTTTTCCAATTGCTTGGTCAATGCCCCCTTCCCGAGAAAGGGACCCCAGTTGTTTGGCTTCCTTACCCTCCAGTTCCAGGCTACTGGCCCCGTTATCCCAGCATCGGAGCAGCCAGGTGATAATGTGCTCACCTTGAAGACGGACGAAATCTTTTCATATATCTCACAACTCGCTCAAGGACAGGGATTGGGTGGTCTCCATCTCATTTATGAGTTCTTCCTCTTCCTCCTCCTCTCCTCATGATGGCCCTGCTCTTCCATCCCACTTCCTCATGTCCCCTCTGTGGTCACGCAGGTAAAACCATAGAGTGCCCCGTGGTGTGTATCCTCTCTCTTGAGCAAAGGGACGCTTACTCCTAATGGCTGAGATGCTGGTCTGTTCAGGTGGGGAGTAGGACATATCTTCTTTGATTTGCTGAACCTCCAAGGACAGTTCCTCCACAGCCGAGACGAGAAAAACTCCTCGCAGAAAATTTTCTCACAGTCGAGAAAATCTTTCATTTTAATGAAAAATCACAGGGTGCCGACAACACTAGTTGAAAAGTTACTATTTTCTATGAACACAATGTTCTTCCATCCCTCCTCCGATTCAGATGTCTACATGTCTAACAATAAGAATATTTTTCAAAAATAGTATCCAAAACAATCTCCAACTTCCCTTCAGCTCTGAGAAACACGTTTCAGTTGACTGAACAAATTAGTTCCTCAGCATTACAATAAAGGATATAGATAACTGAGTCTCTCTGCCTTTCACTCTTTCTAATCTTGCCAATAGGTTATTTACATTCTGTTCAATAAATAAAATCAAGATTAAAAAGTTGAGCTGCCTGAGGGCACTCTTTGCTAACAGAGATTTTCAAATGTACAACTTGTTTTTGACTTTTAATAACATCTAGAGAGCTACTTTGTTTTATAAATTGCCCATGTGACTTGCGTGCATAATCAAGGGAGCTCCCAAGGAATTACTACATTGTCTCTTCTATGTACCTGCCATCTACTTTTTGATTGCTCTCTAAAATCTGTATGAACATACCACTCTAACACCATCTAACCAATTTGCTGGATTAGGACCGAGGGAGCAGGAATTCATGACGGGAACACAGAGAGAAACCTTCAAAGAGAGTAAGGGTGAGACAGTAGTGTTTAAGCATTACGGTGCTGATACACCTCACCCGTGGACTTCTCTCTGGGTGGCACGCTGGGTTTGCTGGGGGGACTATATTGTGTAAGGCCCCAAACTGAGTGGGATTTGTTGCCAAACCAACAGTTGTCACTATTTATTAGAGCTATTTTTCCTCAGCCAGTGAACTGAAAGCGACAAGAAAATAATCAACAGTTGTCTGAGAATTTAAGCCACCAGCAAGCAGTCCTTCTCTACAGCATTTAAAAAAATAATAAAAGCAGGCATTAAGCTTGCTTAACACAGCTGGAACTGGAACTGGTTCTGTTTCTAAATTGCTACTGAAAGCAATGGAAAAGCCCAACTGAGAAAGAAGTAGCTGTGGTAGCCAAATTGCAAATGGCTTGGAAAGAGGGCTTTTCAGCTGACACGTTCTTCAATGCTTTATAACAGGGGTCAACGGCCTCTGAAGATTGATATGACAAACTGTGTACTTCCTTCCCAAATTAGGGGTTAAGTGTGCAAGAGGACATCGCGCAGAAAGCTGCCAATCAGGATTCCTGCCCAGTTTCCCACTTTCGCCTGGATTCTGCTGCTTCTCTCAACACGCTGCGGTTCCCAACCCACAGGCCTGTGTCAATGCTGCCTTGTGCCATCCAAACTTGTGCTGGTGCTGTATTTAGTATATATATGCCACAGGTTACCATCCTCTCCCACTCTTATACTTGCCATCAGTGTAAGCGGAACACAGGAAGCATGTCCGAGAGAGGGACGTGTCTAGAGAATGTGTGTTTCAGAGTTGTCCTTGTCTGTTGTTCCCTAACAGATAACCGCGAGATTGACGTTGTTTGTTTTTTGGGGCCAGAACAGCTCCTGACAATTAAATACACACAAGTGTCCTTTGTCCAAAGCTGAACAGGGTCTTACATCCGCACCAAGACACCAAGAAAGAGATCAAGAAAATCTTTTGCGCTTCTCCCTTGCTGGGAAAGGGGGCTCCTTCCTGTCATTCATCCGCCTCATTTTTCTCTTTCCTTCTCCCCCTTCCCCATTAGTGCAGTTACAATGAGAAAGCTGTAACTGTAATAATGCTGCACATAGATAAAATGGGAAATGGCACAGAATTACTCACATTATATCTTGAAGTGTTCAAGGCTTAGGGACTGCAATGCTCATAAATAACACTTCAAGCAATTCTACTAGAGGTCCTTATGACATAACTGCACCCTTGCAGGTGCACTTCTTAGCCTGCAGCCATTGCAGAGAATTGCTAAAAATTAAAATAGAAAAATAATTTTAAAATTCACCAGCTCGTACAAAGGTTCTTACTTTAAAAATATAGCACTAAACTCTACTTTAATTGATGTATTCTTGAGGCTAAGAGGAACCAAGATGGCTGAGATCCCATTTCCTTGCCTAAATGTAGAAAAAGCAACAGAAATTGGAATTAAAAATACAGACTTATTGTAGGACAATTTTTTTAACAGAAAAACCTTGTTCTGATAAACACTCAGCTGGACCCAAACTGGAAACAGACCAGCCAAATTAGACATACACAATCTGTATTATACAGGATCTGCAAACAGGAACACAGCGATAAATCTTTATTGAACACATGCAGCAGAGGAAAGACAGATTTTAGAAAGTCAAATAAGCCAAGATATGGTATTTTTTAATATGCCTTTATGAACTTCTAACTGGATCAAAAACTGATAGTACCAAGTAGTTTCTGAAAAAAGTACATTTTGCAAAGATTAACCTACTGTTAAGTCCTGAAGATTTCCTAAGAAGCTCAAATAAGTATCTGAAATTTTAAATTCTTGGCCAAATTTCTCAATATAGGCATAGCCCACAATCAAAACACAATTTATTTTGAGGTTTTTCTTTCAAAATATCATCACTTTTCTCCTGACGAAAAGAATTTCTTTACAGAGATTAAAATCTGAATATTATATTTAAGCCTATAATGTCTAATAACAAGGTTACTTAAATGTTTGATAACAGTGAACAGCAGGAACCTTCTCGAGAATAAAGAAGAAAAGAAACAAGCAGCAAATAAAAGTGATCAAACTGTCTGGAAACTTATTAGTCCACCTGTATTTCTATTTCTGAAACCAGATGGCAAACACCTGCTGTTAGGCCAGCTAAGAATCGTGTGAGTTTAAAAAGCATAATTCATTAGTTTATGTCTTCTTAGCAATTAGCTTATAGAACTCTTGCAATCTGCCTTTGCAACCCACAATTCAGTTGTGCCTCAGTTTTGCTGGTCCATTTTTTGTCTGTGGCTTTTAGCAGGAACTAATTGAGCTTGGTAAGGGTCAGAAGGGCTGGCCACTCCCAGCTGTAGGTAGGACCAAGCCCACATTTATTTGGGCTTGGTTTTGGGTTGGGTTTTTGCTCCTTGAGGATCCCTGCCTTTGGCAACAGGCCCCTCCAGCACCCAGAGATGAGGCTTTCCCAGCCACCTCCAGAGCCAGACTCACAACAGGCCTCCCTCATCCCAGGGTACTTTGAGGGACAGCAAACTCCTTTTTTCCTGGCTTTAGGAAGGCTTTTCCTCTTAAGTAAAACTGAGAGATCTATTTCTACTAAGTCTTTATCTGTTCTTCCCTTCTGGCTCCACGCTCCAGGGCTGGCCTCTGCCAGCACTCTCTAGCAGGGTGGGCTCGTTCCCTCCGTAGGCTCTTGCTGAGCTTTCCCAGCTCACAGGGCACTTGTCCACCTTGTCCCACAGCTGCTTCCTCATCATCCATTTCTGTGATACCGAGTACATGAAGCAAGGTGTTATTTAAATAGCCCACATCAGCCATCAACAAGTTTTCTTATTATTCACCCAGTGAGCTGAAATTGTCATACCGTGTACTGGTATCTAAATACTTACTTCAGAAATGGCTGAATTAATGGCCAAATGATCCTTGAAATCGTTGTGCTCCCAACCCCCATTTTGCCACCTGCAGTCATCATCTTTGTCCATCTGCACTCATCATGGTTGTTCATCTTTGTCAAATTTATAGCAAACGCTCAGTCTTGGAAGGAACAATGCACAAAGCAGAAATGTAAAGATGAGAAACGAAATAGGGGTGGGGGCGTCTTTAACAAAAGCCAGGTGTAGAAGTTATTAATTAACTGCAGAGATATGGCACAAGTGATTCAATGTACAATTTAAATAATTGGCACAATGCATTCACTTGGTGCATCTGAGAACAATATACCCCCATCTTTTCACTAAAGCACTAAATGACATAAAATTATTTATGAAAGCGTGTTCATTAAATTCTATCATACCGTGAGAAGCAGGCCTTAACGAAAGCATTTAGAATAAAATATTCGTACTTCAAACAATACAGGCAGTAAATTTTGACAGCATCCAATCTCTGGGACCGCAGTATCTGTACTCAAGGCCCCAGAGTAGTAGCGTTAATTGTTTCTTTTTTTAAAGCAGTGGGGTTTTTTTTTTAAAAAAAGAGCTTTAATTTGATCAAATGAAACTTAATGAAGGTGATTTAGCCTATAAAGTTAATCATTACTTTGGTGTCACTGTTTCACAGGTTTTGGAGACTTTCCATGCTGAGGCAGAAATGCAAACTTCACAGACAAGGACACACCAGTGTTTTTCCCGCTATCGGTTCTACAGATAAAGGAGAAGATGTAGTGTCTGATTCACAGTCACACTGCTTTTCCCAGTTGCTTTATGATAAATATAATCTTCCTCTTCTTGGACTTATTTGTAGATAAGCCTCTATTCCACATACCTATCTGTGTACTCTCCAGGCTCCCCAGTGCGTATTTCTGTGCATTCTAGAGCATCTTAAAGGAAGAAAGGTCTGTTAAAGCCCTCATCTGCTGGGCCAGGCTTTCCCCTGCACGCTTAGGGCCTGATCCAAAGTCCACATTAAATCAACAAGAGCATTTTCAGTAAATGTAATATGTATTCGGTCAGGTCCCCAATATTCAGCCTGGTCCCCAGTTATTCAGCCTGCAGAGGATATCAGCATTATGAAAGCAAAATGCACAATTGCAACAGGGACAAATCATTTTCCCCCACTTTAAATTATCTTCAGGTGGTAAATGCAGCCTGGGACTGTCCGGAGATTTTCAAGCTGTTCCACTTTTTCTGGCAACCAAAATAACCAGAGAGATCATGAGTGCTGAAACTACAGAGTATCTATGTATTTTAAAACTGCTTTCTGCATCATGTCTGAAAGGAATTTCTTTTCATTACATTCATATTGCTAATGATAAACAGAAGATATGATCTGGTACCAAGGTAGATAATTTTCTGTTTCTCTAGGAAAGAAATTTGGCTCTGTGAATCCAGTTATTCAGTATCGTACACATACATGCCCACAATATTCCCCTCCTTCAGCAAAACAAGCTAGCAGGCCAGCATGAGGGATCATCAAAACCTGTGTATTAGGAATAATTAATTAGCAATGAACAATAATTGTTTAGGATTATGGTACAGTGGCTGCACTCAGAAGATACAAGGCAACTCCTGCAAAGTGTCAGAACCTTCCATTTTACATTTAGATAGAAAACTCAGTACCGCGTTCGGGCTTTCTCACATTTTTATTCTTCTCCATGACTTATTTTCTACTTCTTTACCACCCAATAAAATTAATGCAAACAAAAATACACACAGGAACATTTATCCACCAGATCCAGTTCAATGTTGACTGATCTCAACTCATAATTTTTTGTGCTTTTCTCGTTTACATTCTATCAATAGCCAGCAACTATTACAAAGTGGGGGGTTTTGTGTATCAGAAGGCTTTTATTTGTGGAATATATCACATTTTGTTAAATACCATCATTTTAAGTGTTTTAAAGCCTGTTTTATACTGTTAATGAGGTCATACAATAAAGAAATGGTAACTACAAAGACGTTCTCTAAAGCTACTTTGCTTGGAAAATAAAATGCCTGCACAAATTTGCCAGTTAAAAATCAAAATTGTAATATACTACATGTAAGCCTTTAGTACAAATAGAATTCATGACAGATTTATGTTCAGGATAAAAAATGTTACCTGTCAAAAACAGCTATAAAAAATTAAATATCTGCCTAATGTGAGGCTTCAAGTATTGTGAATGCAGCATTCATTATCATAAATACAGTAGTATGATCTAATTATGTATTCTGTACTAAGTTTGCCAGATAACACAATTTGAAAATGGCACAACTAAATCAAATATGTTCTACTTACCTATTGAGTGATAGTGAAATTGCACATAAAAAGGCTTCTTTACAGTCAATTTTGAGATGCTAGAACTTTGCAATAGATTTTACTTTATTTTAGGATTTTATCATCAGTTTACCAACCTGTTTTAGAGATTTTTCCAACATGAGAGTGGATAGTGTCTTCATATCCAACCACAAATAGATAAATTGTTATATGAATCATCAATCTTATCACTGTTTATCTTCATCTCACACACACTGCCAAAGTACTCATCTTTTTCCTCTGTCTTTCGATTCGTAATTCAGGAAAAGGAAGGGTAAGTCTTTACAAACCACATGACTGCAATGGAAAAGCAAGGCAGGAATCTGAAGGCCAGTTTGCTTGGTTTCAACAAGAGGATTATTGACTTCAAAGACAAAGGAACATGGTTCATATCATGCATCTTAGACTAAACAAAAAATAGCCTATCCTGTTAAACTAAAATAAGAGATAAGAAACTGTAAGAAATATAAGAAATTGTTTTCTCATGAACTAGAGAAATAGAGCTGGGGTAAATTTAAAGTAAGCTTTCAAATTTTTCTTCAACATCACATGACTTTCACCTCAATCAATCTTGTCTCTAAATATGGATCCTTGGGATCTAAAATAGATCTCAGTTTTGCTTTCTGCTCATATTTATATGCCATTGACTGTTTCTCTTATTAGCAATGAAAAAGCACAACTTCTGCTGTCTTACCCTTCAGCTAGAGTAATCTTCTCTTAAACAATTCCTCCCTGCCATTCTCTGACGCAGGCTTGCCGTCGCAGCCTGTCTGAAGACATAGAATGCTTGTTTACCAGGTGCATTTTTAGCAGTTCTTCAGGAATCAAGTGCTACACCTGTTTTCTGTGGTGGTCCAACTTTTCTACTCCTTCCATTGCTCCCTCCTTGCAAAGCAAGGTTTTGATCATTCACTTGTTCTCAGGTTGCCAGCTTCTTTAATGTCAGTCTGAACGTATTCTCACAGTGCCTCTTTTTACATGTTCTGATGTCTGACTGGAGTGTCTCAATGGGATTTGCAAAACTGTGTTAACACAAGGAAATAGCCTAACTATTATCATCAACATTTCCATTCCTGTTACTGGCAAAACTGACCCTAGGATCACAGTCCCATTCTATTCGACACATACACAAAACATCCAGTCAAAAGACCGTCCCTGTTTCAAAGACCTCACTTTGTGTGCACATTGAAAGACTGTAAAAATGGCTTCTGACAAATTTCTGTATATTCTTCCTGACTTAGAGGAAGATGTCTCATTTATTGAGACATCTGCATTCAGGTTTTTTCCTGATATAATTTTCTCTGAACTTTTTAAACTTGAAAAAGCAAATCTATATCCGTTTAATGAAAAACAAGGCAAAGAGAGATCCTATTATATGCATAAACCAACATAAAATAAGGCTGTAAAGACACATAGAAGAACATGGAGGAAACTGAGCAGTACATATGCATTTAAAAGCTACACAAAATCTAATAGTTACTGTCCACATGAAGATAGATGAAAGACATGTGGAGGACCATCGGAGATACCACACATATGGCATGACTTCGGACACATCTATGGATAATCTGAAACAGCTGAATGCCAGAATTTTCCTCACAATCAATTTATTTCATGAAATCAGGCAGCTATACACCACTGCATGGCACAATTATTTTTCCAGTTGGTTAGTATAATTATTTCAGAGTGAGCAGATCCTATTGAAAGCTCATGCTTAGTTTGAGGACTGGGCAAATTTGTCCTCAAAGTGCAGAATGAGGCATCTCCTTGAACCGAGATCCAGGTAATACCCAAGAAAATCACCTCCATAAGAGCTCTAGTAACCCTGAATCTTGCTGGGAAGGATCTGTCCACTGCTCACACCAATCAAAAAACTGATTTTTTTTTAGACCTTGTAGAGTCAGGTACAAGGGTCTTCTTAAAAAGGAGAGGGTCTTAAAAAGGAGAGTAATAAGGTAGCACCTGGCATACCACTGGTTTCAAATGATGGTACTGACGTAGATCAAAAGCAACAAAACATGGCTTAAGGATCTGAGAATGTTCCTGCAGCACCAGTTATGGGCTCTTGTGCTCTGCCAGCTAGAAGCATGCATACAAAAAAATAATATCAGTCTGAACTGTTTTGGTGTGTATAAAAAATAGGCCACAGGATGTGGATTATCCATAGCTTGTCCTTTCCTGAATTCAGTTACTATAAAGGGGAAAAAAAGGATCTTTTTTAGATATTTAAGAGGTTTTATGGCTCTTTCTCTTGGCATGTTTCCATTTGCTGCTCAGAATGTTAACGTGGGTGGCACAATTCAAGAATTCTTAACATTTGTCTGGGATCTGGGGACATGTGGCAAGCTGGTTTGAGCTACTGCACTGCTGTATGTCTGGAAATCCTGGATATTCCTACTGAATGAAACAGATCAGGTGCCAAGCACTTGTAGAATGAATCTGAGTGTTCAAAAAGCCCTAAACATGATGTCTCTTAAAAGCACTGGGCTTATTCTGTAGGGCAATCTGGTGTACATCATTCTGGCTCATCTGAACATTACTACATGAAACTGTATGTCCATCTAAAAGAAAAAAATATTTTTAAAAGTATGTTGCAAATGATCAACTGTAAAATTGGAAGGAATGTATGCTGAGTAAATGTCCTGTTCAGGTGAGCATCAAACACTTTAGACTTATCTGTGAGATAATTAACATTTTAGAAAATCAGATTTATTTTCTGTTTTTAGCAAATGCTAGTATTTGAAAGGGATGATTAGGATATTAATTAAAAAATATTTTAGGGATATTTTACAATATTTAGTAATTAATACTAAGACCACTACAATAACTGAAGGGGAAGCCCTGAATCTGTTCATGTGCACCTAAAGAGTATGTTCATGTGCCTACATTCAGATTGTCTGTCTTC
>VZTV01052423.1:0-20345 GCA_013400875.1 Anhinga rufa
ATATGGGAGGGGGTGCAAGGTCTCGGGGCGGGATCCCGGGGGATTAGGGAAGGGTCCAGGGTCCATGAGGGTTGCTCTTAGGGGTGCAGGGTTCGTGGGGAGCCTGGGGGGATGCAAGGGCCACGGGGGAGTGGAGGGCCCTGTGGGTGTTCGGGGCAGGGAGGGGGAGGCAGCAGGGTGTCTGCTCGGGGCTCCCATCTCTGCAAGACCACCTGCAAGGGAACTGGCGGCTCCTGGAACCCTCCGCTGGCGGCCCTGGAGCTCCCTTCGGGTGCGCCCAGGCACTCACCTGCCCGCCTCAGCCGACACCTTACTCAGCGCCAGCTCTCCTGTCCTGGCTGGTTTGCACTGCAGCCCTCGGCGCTACTGCCCGGGGGTTGCTCCAGTCGGAGCCGCTCGGGGGCTCGGCAGGGTCGGGGTGTCAGCCCCGGCTTGCCAGGCCCGGACTGTAGCGCTCACCGCTGTAAGCGGGTGTCTGCTGCCGGTTCGGAGCCTCCCTTGCGCTGGGATCTGCGCGGGGGAAGGCGGCTTTGCCTGCCCCGGGGATGGGGGACTCCAACGTGCAGACGTGCAGCGGCGCCTCTCGCCAGGCTGCCGTCCTCAGCATCTTAAGAAGTGAGGTTGTGGGGGTGTAAATGGCCGTGAATGGAGTCGGGTCGTCGGGGTTTAGGCGGAGCACCCCGGAAAAGGATTCCCATCCAGTGCCTCGGGTCGCTACGGAAAGCGGGATGTTAGAATTAAAGGCCACCGCAAGCATTAGCGTTAGGTTCCCTGTTCTGCGGAGCACTTAACCCTTGCGGTTGCTCAGAGGGAAAAAGGGACGCAACTCCAGCCAGCATTCGTCTGTGAAGAAAAGCCAAGTGAGCAGTCGCACCACAAGCATTAATTAAGCAATTAACGATGATCGTGGGTCCTTTCGGAGGCTGTCCTGTACAGCGTATGAGCAAAGAACTGAGTCGACTGAGCAAAGAGGTGGGGAGGTGTTGGCACCTTCTCTATCCTTGCTGAAAACCACGCAGCTTTGAGCAGAGCCGTTAACTGTTGTCTCAGCATCCATGTGTCCGTGCAGTTAATTTAATGCCACCTCTGACAGGCTTGGCGCCCAGCAGCCTTATGAAATATTCATGGGGAGGAAAAGCAGTGGAACTTATCTGCTCCGTATTGTTCAGACGCGACTTCGACTGAGACTTAAAGCCTGGCAGGAGCTTTTTGGGCAGGCTGGAAAGCTGCCTGGCCCTCCTGGGAGGGACACACGGAGCGAGGCGGGGGGGAGCGAGAGGCGGCAAGGGCCAACCTGAGGAGTGGAGAGAGGGAAGCGAGACTTGGAGGGCTGCTCAGCTTGGCACGGGGAGCTGTCCTGAGAGACCCCGCATTGCGTGAGCTGAGCTGCGAGCGACCCCAGCCCTCTGTCCCAGGGATGCTCTCCGACCAGTCCTCTTTGTCCCCCGATACTAGTTGCGGTTTGTAAGAAACACAGGGGTAGAATAATCCCAGCTTCCTTGGCTCGGTGTCTCCTTACGCTTGTCCTTTCTCCTTTCCTCTGCCCTGAGGGTTTGGCCGGCTCGCTTCTCCCAGTGGAAATGGTTTGCGAAACCCTACCCCGTGCACCTTCATTTTACTGCACCTGCTGGCACAGGGCGGCTCCTCTGAAACCTCCTTCCCCAACCAGTATAGCTCTGGCTCCAGGCAGCCGAACAGCATCCAGGACTGTGTAATTATATCTCAGCGCCTGTTTCTGCTGGCAGCTTTAGCAGTGAGCAAGCGGTAACTGGGAATTATTGCCAGGGAGGAGAAGAGGTGATGCTATCTCTGCCGTGGCTGTATGCATGTTGCATGATTAATCCCTGCTCTGTAGGGTTTCAGCAGCCACGTAATCTGCAAGTTAAACACAGCAGCGTGCAAGCAGGTGCTTCCCAGCGTCTCGGGCCTAGGTGTGTCGCACCCCGTCCTCGCGCGGGTCGTCGGAGATGCTTCCCGTGAAATGTAATTAACTCCTCGTCGCGTGCACAGCGCGAGTCTCGCACCACCGAGCGACAGCCGTGGGTGCACGCGCGCCGCCTGCTCCGCACACCTTGCAGCCTGCCAGCCCCGCGCAGCCTACGCGCGGCGCGCCCGTCCGAGAGCCGCCGTGATCCCCAGCAGGCTGAAGCTCCCCGGCCCGCCTGCGCTGCCCTGCCGCGTGTGCGTCGCGTGCACGGTCGAGCCTCGTCTCTGAAAATGTGCAGCTTTTCCACGTCGTACGGGAGAGCTGCTCACGCTGGCGTCCTGTCTGGCTACCCGCCGTGCGCCCATGGGAACTGCGTCTGCTGCGCTGCCTTTGAGGTCCAGGCACCCCCTCTGCGAGTCCGTTCCAGGCTGCGGCTCACAGACATCGTGTCCAGCGGCAGCGGGAACCGCAGGCAGCCGTGCTGAGGCTGGGGATGCGCCTGTGCAACGCGAGGCTGTGACAGATGGATGGGGTGACCTGCTCCCAGCACAGCCCAGCAGGTTAATGGGGAGCTGCGGAGGAGATTACAGCTTGCAGAGATGGGGTCGCTGCCTGCCCCCTGCAAGAGGAGCGGCTGTGAATGCCGCTGTGGAGAGAGCAGGCACGGTCAGCTGCTCCGGCGACTCAGCGGTGGCTGGCTGCGATTAATTTAGGTTCATTAACTCCCTTCTGGGCTTAGCTATATTATCTTGTTCCTATTCAAAGCCCACCCTGTGGCCTTTGCAGCACCAGCTCTGGTGGGGAAGGACCAGGATAGCAGTAAGACCGTTCTAGTTTAAATGCAAAACACCCCTCTGCCATTTCCAGGAGCGACAGGGACCGGCCAGAGACAAGGGACCGGGGCGAGTCTGGCGTTTCGGTATTCCCTGCCCGCTGCCCACTCACTGTTATTCAGTCTCCATGGGGTCCCGAGGGCTTTTTTGGATGCCCAGTGTTGGATCTGGCGCGTTACTTTCGGTAGCTGTAAATTTTTAGGACAAAAAGTGTGTTTACATATGGCTGTGCTACAACTGCTACTAACTTGGTTAAATTAAAAACAGGTGATATTCAAGCTAGTGACTCATTTCTGCTGAATCTCGGGTGTCTGTCCCAAACCACAGAAGTGTTAGAGTTGTCAAAGTTGAGCAGCTGTGCGTATGTTAATTCTCCTCCCCCTGCTTGAGAGCAAAAGTCAGTTCCCATCCTCCAGCCCTAAGCGTCCCTCGGGGCGCGTTCACAGGGCAGTGCAGGACCAGGCAGCGATGCCCGGGCTCGCGCAGGTACCCAGAGCGATCGCACAGCGCTTTGCAAAGGGATGCTTTCACGTGCCCCTGTCCAAGATCAGCTCTGACGTTGCCGGTATCCACGTGTGCGTTTAAAGACCGTACTGGGAACCTGGACTAAAGCTTTCTCCTTCCCCCCCTCCTTTTGGTCTTGGCTCCAGGATTTCAGTGATGTCTTCAAGAACATCCCGGGATGATGCCTCCCCACCTGCCTCCTTGGGGAGCATTTCCAGCAGCTCAGCAAGAGAGAAAGAATCGGCGCTCATGAGTTATATCATTCTTTATATCATCGTTAAGAGTAGCAGGTATTGATGTACAATGCATCTGTCATCTTATTGTGCTTCCTATGAAAATGTGTGTACATAGTACAGATACCAGAGAGAATTCAACACTTTATACACTTGAAGGCATTCAGAGATCAGTAACAGAAAAAAAAATAGCACAAGAACAAGGCCTAAATGCTACTAGATGGGTATCTACACTGATATGATGCATATATAGAGATATATATATATATGTACACATATATATATAGTCATATATATTATATATAAGAAATATAAAATGCAGATGACATAATAGAAACGAACAAAAAAGTGTATGCGTCGACAGGTGAGCGTCAAGGTCAAATCCCAGCCCCATCTTTAAAAACTTTAATGGGAAAGAAAGAAAATAAATAAATGAAATGCAATGAAACATTAGGAGAAATCCATAAGAAAATTTATGGATGTGGCCGACCCGTCATCTTTGGGCAATTGCTGGATACAAAGGACTGACCCCCAGTTCCTAATTTTGGTCAGGAAGCAAATAATAATAATAATAATAATAATAATAATAATGGCAATAATAAAAACAAAACTGCAGTTTAGAAATAATAATTACTAAAAAGACTTATTGCAAAAGCTCTTAAAGATAAGTAGCACTTCAGCCCTGGGAGGGCTCTTGCTTGATGCGTGGGGCCTGGGGGCTGGCAGGGCTGGGGGAGGCCAATTCCACTGACCCTAGAGCGAAACGGCGGTGCGCTTGCAGGCCCGGGGAGCAGAGACTCGGCCAGTGCCGGACGGGCAGACCCCGGCTGCCAGGGCAGGTCCCTGCGTGCCGGGAGAGGGCAGCGACGGGAGGAGGAGCAGCGGTCCCGGGGCAGCGAGCCGCAGGCGCCCCGAAGATGCCCAGGGCTCGCGGTGCCCGGGGGCAGCTGCTGGCGGGGGGTTCAGTGGGGTGGGAGCCTGCGGTCCCGTGGACCAGAGCACCCTGTGCCATGGGGTGTCCCTCAACCTATGACCCCTTTTGGTGTTGGGGCTCCTGTGCCTGCCTGGCCAAAGCGGTGCCAAGGGGCTGTCCCTCGTGGTGCCCCTGGCTGAGCCAGGGCGCTGGCTGCGGCTGAAACGGGGGCCAGGAGTTTTCCTTCTGCCTTTCTCCCCGAGGATGGCTGTTTTTGGGGGCCGCACGGGGTAGCCCCAGGTTCCCTGGGGACAGGAGGGACTGCGGGGCAGGGCTGGTGCTGGCCAGGCTGCACGGAGCCCAGGAGAGACAGGCAGGGAGACCACGCCGTCGCCCGACCCGATGCGGCCGAGGGAGAGCGCCCAGGCGTCGGGGTCTTCAGTGCTGTGGTGGCACCCCCCGGCCGAGTCCCCTCTAGTGCTCATGGCCGGCCAGCGAGCTCGGTGGCTGGGCACCACCGTCCCAGGGGCAGGGTGCCGAGGAAGACGTTTCAGAGAGGTGGAGGTGCCCCGTCTTCGTGCGCATGGAGTAGCCAGGAGCGCCCAGGCAAGGGTGGGCTGCGGGCCACCGCGGCCCCAGGGGACAGCAAAGCTCTCCTGGGACCGCCGAACCCGCCGCCCTTGCCTGCCGGGCATGCTGTGGGGCTCCTCGATGATCCCACCTGCCGGGCACGGGGGTCCCAGCAAGCGCCGGCCAAGGCGTTGGAGCAGGATGGGCATGGAGACAATGGACAGACAGACGGACAGGGCTGTGGATGGAGACTCTGCAGCCAAACGGCTGCTTCTTCTTGGCTTCTGGGTTTCTAGTTAAAAAGGCCGAGGGGAGCCGAGGGGAGGAGACGGGGCAGGCCCGTGCCCCAGCCCGCTGTGCGTATCGCTCCCCGCGCCGCGAGGATGGCCGGGCTGGAGCGTCCTCGAGTCTCTGAACTAGCGGGGCAGGCGCGGAGCAGCTGCCGCGGGGGCTGCGCGCCGGGTTCGAGCATGACCAGACCCGGCCGCCTGACCCGAAATCCGAGGCCGTCGCTCTTGTCCGTGTCCCACCGTGGCGAGGAGCAAGGTCCCCTAGATGTGTCTCTCTGCTGGCGCTCGCAGGGAGAAGGGCAGCTCTCCGGAGGGCTTTGGTAGCTCAGGTTGTACATCCAGATGTCGGTTAGCAGGTGAAGTCCTCAAAGGTGCCCCGGGCCGGGTGATGAGGTAGGATGTTGGCTGCATACGTCATGCCTGCTGGGTGGCCCCGTATGCCTTCACAGGGATTCTGTGGGGCAAAGGATGGACGGGGTGCTGGGGTCACTGGTTTCACCCAGACCCCTGCCAAGAGCGGGTCCTGTCTCCCCACAGCATCTCTGCCCGGCGCCTCCGCTCCTTCCCCAAAACGGTGACTGCCCCCACCCCACAACACGTCTGGGACACCCTCCGAGCTGCAAGAGGGGGCCAACAGCTCCCGTGGTATGCCTGGCACTTACGTGGCGTTTCACGTCGTCCATGCTCAGCGCGACGCCCTTGTCCGTGTTGTTCCTCTTGTGGTTCTTGCGGCACTTGCCCCGCCGGCACAGCCGGTGCTTTATCACCTGCGAGAGCCGGAGTTCAGTACCGCGGGGGCTCATGGGCGGCTCTTCCCCATGTCCCACGTCAACATTTCGGTTCTTCAGGTTGACCCGGGACCCCTGGCAGCCGTGGGACGGCAGAGACACTCACCTCATAGGCATAGTCGAACAGCTCCAGTACTGTGAGGATACTGGCCCCAATGAACAGCCCCATCTGCCCTCCAATGTCACCTGCAGAGGAGAGGGAAGCCGTCAGGGTGGCACGAGTCCAGTGACCGGTGGCAGAGGGAGCAGAGAAAGGGCAGAACTCATCACCACTGTGACTGGTGCCTGGCCGTGGCAGTGGGGTGCCCCGCGCTGCATCCACGCCATCGGTATGTCCCGGTGCCTCGGGAACCATGGTATGCCCCATGGTGCACGGGGCCAACATGAGACCACCTGCTTGGAGGGTGCTGGCTGGGTGCTACCACGGGGCCCCTGGCACAGCCACCAAAACTCACCCAGCAAGCCAGCCACCTCGTATGCCTTCTTCTGCTCAATCGTCTCGTAGTTCAGGGCTTCAAAGAAGATATCCAGCACCAGGATGTTCTCCCTGTGCAGGAGATAAGCGGCATCAGGCTGGGATTTGGGACGGAGGGACAAGATGCCGCCCCATCGCTGTGGCTGCAGCACGTTACCCGATGTACTGCTCCGACTTGTTGTACTTCTTGGCCAGGTACTTGGCAGAGGCCTTGCTGGGGATCTTCACCATGGAGAGCTCTTTGCCGTAGCGGGTCACGTTGCAGGGCATCTCACAGACGCAGTACTCGTTGTCCTTCTCCACCAGGAAATCTGGGCAGGGAGAGAGGGAGATGGAGAGACGGAGAGACCCGACACCCACAGCTCAGTCCCGCAGGGCCGGGCAGCCTCACCTAAGGCCGGATCGGCGCACTCCTTGTACTGCTCCGGGGTGCAGTAAGGGGCATCGCCTGGAGGAGAGAGAAAGCAGGTTTTCCCGGTGGGAAAAGCGCGTTTTTTCCGTGTCGGTGGGCTGAGCCCGGCAGGGGCCGGACCCTGGCGAGCGCGAGGCTCACCTGGCATATGCACCATGCGGCAGTTGCAGTTCTCCACCAGGTAGCGGGTCTCGCAGTCGATGCGGCAGGCGGTGATGCTGTAGGTGTCGTAAAACTCCGAGTCGCCCGCCACGGCCTTGCAGTCGCCCCAGGGGGGCGGCAGGTAGATGAGCTGGGAGGGGGCAGAAGCCAGGAGTGAGGACAGAAGCCCACCGGCCCCCGGCACGGCGGGGGGACAGACACCTTTGCTGCATCAATCCCCAGGGCCGGGTCCCGCTCTCCATCCGACATGGGGAGGGGGCTTGGCGTCCCGCAGCAGGTTTAGCCCACAGCGCAGGGTGGGAGGGAACATCCCAGACCCCCCCAGTCCCTACCCGCTGCTCCTGGCAGGACACGAAGGTCTGGAAGCCGGGTGCCACCCCGAAGCCCAGCTGGTCGATCAGTGGGGGCTCGTCCTGGCTGTGGATCTGCACCTTGATCCCGGCTTCGAACGAGGTCTCGTCTGCGGCAGAGAGAAGTGGGGTGAGCACGGCGCTGTACCCCGCGCCGCAGGGCTGTGCCGAGCCCTGCTGCAAGAGGGACCAAAACATCTCCTGCCTCCCACCCTTCCCCTGGGCAAATTCATTCATTCACGTGTCCGTCCATCCGTCCATCTGTTCGCTACACGATGTCCTTGTCCCCTCTGCCTCTGACCCTCCTGCTCCAGCACCCAGGGACAGCGGCAGGGAAAGTGTTTGCCTCTATTTATAAACAAGCGATGGTTGCTTGTCTAAACCGATGGGGAGTTGCCATGGCGAAGAGCAAAGACAAGGAGGAAAAAGGAAAGAAAAGGACCCAAAGTGATGAGAAATGGAAGGAGGGAAGAGGAGGGAGCCTGAGGGACATGGAGCCATGGGCTGGGGAGCTGGGGAGGGGCTGGGAAGCACCCCGGGAGCTGCCGGTGACCGAGCGGACCTGCTGGCAGAGCCGCTGGGGCAGTGGGTTACCTGTTTCCCCCCACACCGGCAGGTACTCGTCCTGCTGAATGTCCAGCATGATTTCCAGGCCGTTGCCGGTGCCCCCCTTCATGGTGATGAGCCGGGGCTTCCCGTCCTGCCCCGCGTTGAAGGTGTAGCACTTCCCGTAGCGGGTGAAGACCTGCAGGAGAGGACACGGGGCTGAGGCTGGGGCCCCTCTGCCGGCACCAACCTGCTGCCGGCACCGCAGCATGGAGCCGGGAGGGCTTCACTGGCCCCAAAGCACAGCCATCCCCAGCCGGGGGGTACGATCCGACCCAGGCTCCTGCCCTGCGGGGTGTCTCTCACTGTTGGAACTGCCTGGTAGAGGAGGAGACGTTCCCCACCAATGCACAGGGATGGCATGGGCTCGGAGGAGACACTGCAGATTTACAGCACCTCAACCCCACAGACCCCACGAGAGCCCCAGCTCCCCGAGATGGCAGCATTCAGCCCTACGCCTGCACCAGCACCTCCTCCAAGCCCTCCTCCATCCCTGCAGAGGATGGGGCTGGACGGGATCCTGAACCCCCCCGTCCCTCCTCGGCCGTTCCAGCTACCACCTCCGGCAGATGGCATGTCTCCACGCCACGGAGCTGCTGCCAGCCTGGGCAAGGGGCATGTGAGGCCAGTGCGCTGCAGACCTCACAGTGCCCCATGGGCGGTGGTGACGCCGGGACGGAGGTGCCAGGCACCTCCTCTGCAAGCACAGCCCTGGGGCTGCTCTCTGCGTCCTGCCAGTGGGTCTCCGCAGCCGGTGCCGGCCCCAACTCCAGCGAGACACCCAGGTGCCGGTGGATGGGGCTGAAATATCAGCCTGTCCCTGAGCGAGCTGGCAAGGACAGCATCACCCGCCGTGCCTGATCCGACACGGTGCCGGCCAGAGCTGCTCCCCGTGCCTGGCCGCCTTGGGGCTACTCACCGCCACGAAGTCGCTGGGGCCGCACTGCTCGCCCCGGTAGCTGCAGCTCAGCAGCATGTCCTCCAGCTGGTGGCAAGTGCGGTTAAAAAACCCGTACAAATTTAGGGGCTCATCCTCCTCCCCGGCGCCGGGCTGGGCTGGGGCAAAGCCTAGCTCCATCCCAGGCTCGTAGTCGACCAGGGGGGCCAGGTAGAGCAGGTCCTCGTGGCTGAGCTGCGAGACCCGCACACGGTTGATGTTGCAGAAGGTGACGGCGGGGAAGGTCATCTTGGGGCTGTCCTCCTCGCTGAGCAGCGTGATGTGGTGGTACTCCAGGTAGTAGACGATGCGGTCGGCCACCTGGTAGAGGAAGACGGAGAGGGAGAGGAGGAAGGCCAGCGCCCAGAGTGCCTGCCGAGCGCCCAGGCTGCCCTCCACAAAGATGTGGCTCAGCCCGTGCAGTGTGCAGCTGCTGGCAAAGGCCACGAAGTCCGTGGCTGCCCCTGCGTCCTCCTCCTCCTCTTCATCCTCCTCCTGCCCATACAGGAACACATCTGCTCCGTCCTCTTCCCTCCTGGTGGCTGCAGCATCTCTTGGTCCTTCCTCTCTGGAGAAGGAGATGGTGCAGAATATCTGGAGAGGCATTGTCCAGCGTGGGGGTCCCAGCGGCAGCGCGGAGGTCCCGGCTCCGGCGTGGGGGTCCCGGCCCCTGCCCTGCCACAGCCTGGGGGTCTTCAACGGTGGTTCCTCGGGGTGTGGGTGAGAGGGGCTGGGGGAGATCGAGGAAGGAGGAAGGGGCAAGTTCAGAGAAGGGAAACAGAGAAGGGAAAAGGAGAGCGAGGTGAGCGGGAGTGAGGGAGAGGAGCAGAGGGATGCTCAGAGGGGACGGAGAGAGGAGGGTATATCAGGAGCAGGGAGGAGGAGAGGAGGAGCGAGGGGCGGTTCTGCGGGCTCCCCAGGTCCCCCGGGACGGCTGGCTGCAGCTTGCAGGACGAAGCAGAGACATCGCCAGCTCCAGAAGCACCAACACTTTGGGAGCTCCCGGTGCTGCCTGGGGGGCCTGAGGGGCTGCCAGGTCCGGTGTGCGCGGGCGTGCGCGGGTGTGCGCGCAGGCACCCGCCGTGCTGCGTCCCCACACCGCGTCCGCCATCCTCGCTGCGGGGCAGCATGGCCCTGGCAGCCCGGCCAGCTGCTCCAGCCAGGCCCTCGCCGCCGGGTGCCAGGCTGTTTCCGCAGCCACCATATGCCGGGCTCTGCGGGCTCTTCATCAGGGCAGCTGGAGCCAGAGGTTTTCCCAAAACGCCTGTGACACTGTCCTGCTGCAGCGCCTGCCCGGGGGGTGCCAGCGAGGGCGGGAGGGTGCCGTGCTGTCCCCAGGCTCTCGCGGTGCTCATCCTGCCCTGGCAGCACCAACTCCTGCGGGCTCATCTCCCCGTGCCGCGGGGCGGCAGCATGTGCGTGGGAGCATCCGGCGAAGGCGATGTCTGGAGCGGTGCAAGGTCCGTCCTCCTCCAAGCCAGGGCTGTTTTTGGCAGGGTTCGGGCACTGCCATGGTTTGGGTGACGATTCCTCCCGCGAAGCCCAGCCAGCGCATGGTGCGTCACCTCGTGCTCTGGATCCCCACGGGGCACGGGGAGCCACCACTTCCCCCGAGGGACGGCGCCGGGCCTCATGCTGCCGAGCCAGCTGGGGCTGGGGGTCCTGGGGAGGCAGCCCCGGCGCGGGGCGGTGGGATGGAGCCGGCGGCTGGGCTGGCTGCTGGGAGCAAAGGCGTCTCCTCCCTGCAGTCCTGCAGCAGCAGCACAGCCCCTTCTTGCGGTTTGCTTTTTTCCTGCACTCAGCGCTTCATAAAAGCATCCGATGCGACCACAGAGCAATCTCCAGCCCCGTCCCAGCACCGCAGCCGCCATCACTGGCCCGAGGGGAAGGGGAGCATCTAAATACGGCAGCGCTTTGATGCACAAGAGCTGGACGGGAGGTTTTGACCGATGCCCGGCTGCGATGAGCACGCCCCAGCCCGCCGATTCAGCTGCTGTGCCTCCTTCCCCACAGGCACTGTGGGGCCCCCGGTCCCTAAGCACATCCTGGCTCACAGACATGGGCACCCCCAAACCGGGTGAGCAAATGCAGCCAGGAAACTTGTACAAATCTGATGTGGTACCAGTGCAAAGTTATCTGCTCTTCCCGAGCAAGTGATGCCGAGGTGACGGGCAGGGCGTGCACTGGGGATCCCCGCCTGGGCAGGCTCAGCCAAGGTGGTGACCGATGACAGGACAGCGGGTTGTCCCTCGAGGGGCTCTCCTGGGGCTCCCCAAGCTCAATATTCCCAGTAGGACCCTTGTGGGACACTGGGCCCTAAGAGGGACACGGGCAGTTGCTACAAAGCTGGGGGTGCTGTCAGCACCCTGGGAGAAAAGGAGGATGACCTTGGGGACGAGCACCAGAGCCACAGGATGAAATTTCATAAAGCCGAGAGCAAGGCTGTGCTTTTTGGGAGCGACCCAGAGAGTCTGAGCTGGAAACTGATCCTGGGAAATGGGACCAGGGAGGCTGGGAGTCACCGCGCCATGGGGACCAGGTCACTCCCCCGGCCCGTTGCCTTTGACGGAGAGGAGCTGCAGCTGCACCGCGGGCAGGGCTGGGGGATAAAGGCATCAGGGCTTCACCTGGGAGGGGGTTCGGGGGTGTTGGGCTGGCTCAGCCCTGTGGGTGCAAGCTGGGCTGATCACGCACAGACCGGTGCTAGAGGATGGGTTTGGCGGGGAGCGAGCAGGTACGAGCTGGCTGAGGTCGGGGTGGGATTTCTGGTGTTCCCCAGCTCTGGGACAAGGAGTGCAATGTCTGGAGGAGGAAGAGGAGAAGAAGAAAACTGGAAGAGAAGCCTGAAGGGGTTTGTTTAGCCCTGGCAGGGCAGTGACAGGTGAGCGGTGCTGCCTGGGGCCCTGTGGGACAGCCTCTGAGGGTGTGAGCGAGGGGCTGAACCGATCCCATGGCAGGGGGAGGTTTGATGTGTCTTCTTGGGAGCAACTGCAGCAGAGAGCGGGAGATGCTGTAATGAAAACGCTCCATCATCGGCTGGGGCCATTAACCTGCCTTACTCGGCTTAAACAGCTTGCGGAGAGTGCCAGGGCTGGTTCCCAGCAGCCGTGCGGGGCGGTGCGGATGAGCGCTGCCCGGGCTCCGGTTACCGCCGCCTGTCCCAGAGCTGACACTCGAGCTGGGGTGAAGGTGACCGGGACGGTCGCAGCCAGGAGCGTGGCGGCACCGGCGCTCAGGGGAGCGTGTCCTCACTCCACAACCGAGGACAAACTGTGGCCGCGTCCCCATATTGCACGCAGAGGGGTGCCGTCCTGGTTTGTGCAAGTTTTGGAGATGCTGGAGGAGTCCTTGGGCTCGTTCCAGCTCCTCCCTCGCCAGGAGTTATTTTTACCCTCTCTCAGGTAAAGCTTTGGTGGGGGAGAGGGACGGGGGATGCTATAATTAGCCGTGACATCAGCCCCCGTGGTGGCGCGTGCTGGGATGATGCCGCCACATCCCGACCCACCGCTGGGGACCAGGGATGCTCGATGCCCTCCTCCCTGCCACAGCAAGGGACGCGGGATGGTGGAAGGAGCCCGGTTTTTCCTGGCTCCGGCATAGCGTTTGGCCACTGTCCCGGGGCGGTTCGGCCCCGCGTGCTGCTCTGCAGCTCGTCACGGGCCTGGGAAAGGAGGTTCCCTGGAGCGGGGGAGCACGGAGGCGGCGGGGGGGGGAAGCGGGAGGGGGATTTGACGGCAGCAACAGCACATTTCACAGCCTGTCACGCTTTAATGGCAGAGGAGATCAAAGCCGGGATGGAGTTATTCATAGAGATAAACCAATCCCCGAGGAGGCGAGGAGAAAACAACATTGCAAGCTCTGTTATCCCAGGCCTGCAAGCGGCAGCCCAGCCTCAGGGAGGCTGTTGCAGAATGCGCCCTGGGAGCTGGACCCGCTCGGTTTTGTAACGGGGCGCTGCCCATCCCTGCCGAGCACCGGCTGAGCCGGGGCTGAGCCGCCAGCATCATCCCCGGGGCTGCCGGGAGGCTGGAGCTGACTGGTGCGAAGGGATGAGATGGGGCGCAACCCCACGGCAGCCAGGAGCAGGATTTGGGGGATGGATATTTGATGGGGCAGATGGGCACACTGCGGCTGGGCTATCCTGCTCCCATGATACAGCTGGGTGCGTTGCATTGGAGGGGAGAAAAATCAGGTTTGCAGCGTGCCTTGGACCATGAAGGTGCTTTGCAGCTCCCAGAGCTGCCAAGATGATGGTGGTGGCACCCGCAGTGCCTCCATTCCTGCTCTGGGCAGGATGAGCCGCTTTAGGACAGCTCTGCGGCTGCAGATCCCCTCCCCGACCCTGGTGAGAGGCAGAGTCGGGGCAGCCAAGCAAGGTGGGATTGCCCAGGCAGCCGGGATCTCTGCCGGGACTAATCCTGCCGCCCCTTATCAGATGCTGTCACCTTGCCTCTGCTTGCTCCACCAGCCAAGCCGGGCGCAGCTTGTGTTATCCGGCCCTTTATCCCCCAGATTAGACGCTTCACAGTGGATTAGCATGTCACATTCTAATGCAGAAAAATTGATGATTAAAAAGGAGTTTTTTCCTCTGTATTATTCCCCACCTCCGCCTCCTCTCCACCCCGTCCCTGTGGGCCCAGGCAGCCCAGCCCCAGCCGCGGGGACCGGTGATGCCGTGGCGGAGGGTGACGCAGGAGCCCCGTCCCTGGCTCGTGCCGGGGACGGGAAACCAAAGGTCCCTTTTTGGGACCGTGCAGGGCTGGCGCGCTCCATCCCGGACGCTTCTGGTGGCGGGGCTCAGCGTGGAGGTGCCGGGCGCTCCAGGTGCCTGTGCCAGCCTGCCCCGGGTTATGGGCTGCAGACCCAGCATCTGCAGCACAGGACTTTAATAAAAAGCACATTACGGTGAGTAATGCGCTAAGTGGACTTCATTATGGACCCGGGGCCTCCCTGGCTCCCGTTGTTCCATATGATTTCGTATCAGATGAGCCTTATCTCCTCTCCAAACGCTTCCATTTAAATTCCATTAATCTTTCAAAGCTTCCCTGGGCCAGCGCTGCCGAGCACCTCCCCGCCAGCCCAGGCGGGTGCTGGTGCTGCTGCCCTGGGGCACGGAGGCCACCTGCAGCCCCAGTGGCTCGGGGTCTCTGGGGGGCTCGGCCAGGACCCCTGTGGCTCTGCGGGCGGTTGACCGTGTACCTGCAGCCAGGCCCTTCGCCGTGCCCCTGCTGTGAAGCTCCCACAGCCACTTCATCCTTCTTGCCGCGGATCTATTTACGCTCCTATAATTGAAACGGTTTGTAACGCCAAGAGCTTTCCGGGTGATTTACCCGTTGGTGGTGTCCCTTTGTGCCATGGAGGGGTCACCGGGACTGTGCCGACTGCTGCCCCGCCGGGATGCGGAGGATGCTGCCGAGGTGCCGCTAATTCCCAGGCGGCTGGGATTATTCTGTGTGGACACTTATCCCGATGCCTTTCCGTGTTTCCTGCCGATCACAAATTACCCATAAGCAGGTTGCAATTTTTTCCGACATCCTTCACAATTGCTCGGGCAGTTTGTGCAAGCAGATTCAAGCCGACGGTTTTATTGGTGGGGGGAGAAAAAAAAATGGTATTCCTATCTGGTTTTCTTGCTGTGTTTGCTCGCTCTGGCTCTGCACGCATCACGGTTTTCAAATCTAATCTAATCCAAGCAGGGTGGTTATGCAGCCCCGGCGCGCGGCTGCTCTGGCTGGGTCTCCCTGTTGCTTTACTGGGCCATGAGGCTGCTGGGAGAGCAAGGAGCAGGGGGCTTAAAGTCCCCGATAAACGGGAGGGTGAGTGGGAGGCACCCTGCCCCAGTGCTGTCCTGTGCCCCATCCCCGTCCTTCTGGTAAGAGCCTGGATGCAAACGCACCAAACCCTCCACACAGCAGAAAAAAAAGGTCCAAAGAAATAAATAAGAGGTTATAATATCCAAGTGTCGGGGCCTGTATAAATAAATAAGAGCCTGCGATGGTGAGGAGCTTCTTGAGTCATGGTCGTTGCAGGAATTGCAGCGATGCCTGCTGCTAGAGAGCCCCGGCTCTGGCCAAACGCTCTGCAGGCGATATAACAAAGGCGTCTATAAAAAGCCAGATAAATTAAAACCAAGGCAAAAGGCTGCAAGACAGTTAATTTCCCGGATCTGCCTGTGGAGAGCTCTGCCTCCTGCGTAGCTCTGCACTCGTGGGGGACCTGCCCCCCTCTGTCCCGGCTTCTCCCCCCTTGCCTTTCGGGGGAGAGAGGGGGAAATGGCACCAGGAGGTTTCCTGGGCAGCTCCTTTGAAATACCCGCAGTTGGCAAAGGCGCCGTGTGCCTCGCTGCTGCTCAGCCTGGGTCATGGATAAAGACCAAAGGGAAATTAAGGGGAACAATTTGGACAAATACCGTATGCTCGTGGTGGTCCAGGGCTGCATTTCCAGCCTGCGGCTCCGCTGGGGCCGGCATTCGTGGGGCACACGTGCCCAGGGTACCCCGTCTGCAGCTGTGACATCCTTGCCCCCAGTGCGGGCAGATGGCACTCAAAAGCCTCCTCATCTCTTCCAGCAGCCACAGATGCCATTAAAGCTTATTAATAATAATTAATAATTCATTTGTTAATGATTCTTTATGTGCAAAGGCATCGCAAGAGGAGCAGGAATGGCTTGAGGTGCATCTGAGCCACTCCAAGCTCTTGGCATGAAACCTCCAGGTGTCTGTAGTGCATCTGGGTGTGCAAAGTGCTCCCGCCTGTGCAGAGCGCTCCCGTGCAGGGTGTGCTGCTGTGTGCCGCGGCGCTGGGCATGCTGCTGAGGCCGGACGTTGCCCCTGGGCATGGCCAGGGACTAAATGACCCCCGCCTGGGCCTGATCCTGACCCGGCGGGTCCTTCTCTCTCCTTTCCTAGTCGCCCACCGGGGTGGGCAGGAGCAATGTTGTTCGGTGCTTAGAGGTTCGAGGCGCTAAACGATTTACCTGCTCTGTTGCAGAGCTGCTAATGAAGCAGCTGTGAGGCACAGGCACACAACAGCCTCCCGCCGTGCCGTGCCCAGTGCCTATGTCCTCAGCCTGCTTGTTCCTGACCCTCTTCTGTGCCAGCTTGGCCAAGATCGTGGCGGGTTCAGTTGCTCCCATGCAGCAGCGGTGCCGGGGTCGGATCACAGCATCACTCTTCTGCTGCAGAATGAGTGTGAAATGCAACTGGCCTTGAACACGAGTTGCTATCTCCACTTTAGCGGCAGCACGGGGTGAGCAAAGCCGCAAGCAGCTGTGGGATCCCCAATCCTCCTGCCCGCACCCCATGAGCGGCCGTGTCTGGAAGAGTTTGGATGAAGCTGGGGAAAGGAGGCGGCAGAGGAGCAACGCTCGCTGGTGCCTCTGCTCCTCGCCTGAGGGCTAAACAGCTCACGGCTGCTTTCTGGATGATTTGCTTTGAGCAAAGTACCATGATACTCGAAAATCTCCGAGCTGCAGATGAGCTGACGGAGTCCGGGTGCTCCCGACCTTCTGTGCTTTGAGGAGAGCTGAGTCGCTACCAGCAAATGGTTGCGGTCCCGTCTGTGGCTGCGGTCCCGTGCGTGGCTACTCCTCTGCTCCATCACCTCCAATTACTGTACACCAGGCAGCCCATGTCCCGCTGGGTTTGCTTTGTTTGTCTGGAAAATGATGCAGCTTCTGGGGTCAAACGGTGCTGCTGTTCAACAGCAGAGAGAGGCCGATGCAGAGGGTGAGCCCGGTCGGGAGTTTGCGGATGATGCAGGTGGGGATGGTGCAGCCGGGCCCCGGGGAGAACCGCCAGGATGCCGGAGGTGAATTGCTGCTCAGAAGTAATGGATACATGCGAGCAGTTTCAAATGCTTATAAGTTATTTAGGAGCCCATGTGCTGCTTTAAAAAATGATTTACATAAATCACTTGCATGTCTTACAGAATTTGTAAACGTGCCAGCTCCGCTGGGCACCGTGTTGGGAGGTGCCAGGGCGCGGTGTGCCGCCGGGGACCGGCCCCAAACCAGGAGGACGATGATATCTGGGGCCGGTGGCCGTCCCTGCTGCCCACGCGTGGTCCCCAAGTTGTTTTTCCAGAGCCAGATGGGCCCATGCGGTTTGTTTATTAACTGTCTAAAGCTCCAGGAAATATCTGGGTATCAGTAATTCCTGCGCCCGGTCTCTCCAGCTGTGTTGGAGATGCTTTTCACTCAGGCTCTATGATTATCCACTGACGCTGAGCTGCGGGGGAGCTCCGCTCACTGTGGGGCTCCTGGGCTTGTCACTGCTGCAGCTCCACGTGGGGCCATGGGGTGCCGTGGGCTGGACGCCTGGGTCCCCCGGTGGGTGCTGGGGCATGGGTCCCGTGGGGCTGAGGGTCGAGGTAGACCAGGGAGACCAGCAGCATCCCCTGGTTGAGTACCCCGAGAGCAGCAGCCTGAGCGTGGCCCATTGCACCCCTCCCTCTGAGCTCCCATAGGTGCTGGAGGCCACCCTGGCACCCACCAGCAGGGCAGGTTTGAATGACACGAGGGTTTTTTTTTGCAGGAGGAAAAGCCACGGTGCTCCTGGGGTGGCAGAAGCCGACCCCCAACACGCACCAGCTGGAGTGAGGTGGGCTAAGCAGCGGGTGCAGAGGGGTGCAGAGGGGCACCATCCCAGGTTCAGCAGGGTATGAGGGGCACAGCAGGATCTGGTGGGGTCCAGTGGGGTTCAGAAGGCAGTAGGGAAGCTCAGCAGGGTGCAATGGGGTGCAGTGGGATACAATAAGATGCCACTGGATCCATTCTCCATCCCAGCAGCTCCTGCAGTGCTCCAGAGATGGGAGGAAGGAGGCAAGGAGGAATGTGGTTGAGGTTTGCCAGGGCTGCTCCCGACCTTTGCTGATCCCTCCCTTGCTCTTCCTCCACGCACTCGATATTTCTACGGCAGAGGATGCAGAATCCAATGCAAAAGGCAGCAGCATGATCTCCATGTCAAACTCAATTCTCCCTAGTGCCAGCTCAGCCCCGGAGCCTCATGGAAATGGTCCAGAGGTCTTAATCCTCTGCAGTTTATCAAGGATGTCCCGTGCGCTCTGCCCCAGGGCTCCCAGCTCCCATGCCAGGCTCAGCCACGGAGCCCTGAAGCAGGACGGTGATGAGGAGTTGGGGACGTGGCTCTCCCCCAGGACAGACTCGTGGGGTGCGAGGAGGAAAAGCTGCGAATGCACATTGCACCGCGCCAGGCACGGCTGCTCCCATCAGCCCAGGCTGCGCGGACCCCCAGAAAGGGGCTTCACGAGCGTGGGGCACTGCCCCGGGGTTTAATGCTGGTTTTACAGGCGACAGCCCCCGTTCCCATCCCATGGGCCATACTGGAGCATGGAGAGGAAGCTTATCCTCTGGGTTTCTCCTTTTTCCCTGGGATGGAAAGAAAATGGGGTTTAGAGCCCAGAGACAGGACTTCTGGGCCTTTCCCTTGCTGGGCAAGGAGCCGATCCGCGGGGGCTGAGCAGGGCTCCAGGGGCCCTTTGCTGGTGCGGGGAAGGAGAGGAAATGCAAGCTGCGAGCCGGTGGCCACGCGTTCCCGCAGAGGAGCTTATAAATAATGAAGTAGCAAGTGTGAAACATTGATCTCTGCTGCTAACGAGCACGTCGGGGAGCGCAGTCCCGAAACGGAGGCAACAGCGAGGGCGATTCCCCCTTCCCCACAACGGGGCCCGGTGGCTGTGAGGCTCGGTGATGGAGCCGTCCTCAGCCCGTGTAAGGACTTGCCCCTCAGCCTTGTGTTTGCCCCTCCAGGCTTTAAGGCAATGCTAGGATTTTGGGGCTGGGGAGAGGAGATGGCTTCACCTTCTCGTGTGTCCTCCTCCCCATCCTGGGCTGCTGCAGCGGGGGAGCTTTGGTGGATGCCAGCCACCTCTGTGGTGCTGGAGGGGCTGTGAAGAGCCAGGGCAGAGCTGGGGTGGGCCAATTGCTTCCCCCTGGGTTGTCTTAGAGGGTTCAGTCCCCCGTATGGGACGAGTCCAAGCACAGTCCGCTCCACCTCTGTCCCTGGAGCATCCCTGCATCCCGCACATGGCTGCTGCTGGGGAGCACCCAGCCCCTGTGGTGCCCTGGCCAGGGTGGGTGGAGATGGAGGGGAATGAACAATGCCAGGGACCCCCGGACGTGGGCCTGGTGATGACACAGGATGAGAGAGGAGGTGGGAAAAGCCCGGGTAATCCCAGGATGGGCTTCCCCACGGCTTCTGGCGCGAGCCCTGTGTGCTGGGGAATCCTATCCTGGCTGCAGGGCGATGCTGTGCACTGGGGCGGGGGGGCTGAGCCCCAGCCCACAGCCCCCCTGGGATGCTCCTGGGTGCATGCATCATGGGGGGCACATGTTCCCAGCACTGGGAGAGGCCCACGGCTGCTGTGGCTGCCCCCCGGCGACGCTCTCCCACCGTCCGGCAGTGCGAGGGGGGAGGCAGCTCCCGATGCCTTACTGTCACCCTGGATATTTTGGTTGCAGCAGCCCCTCACCTGCATTTGCCACGTCTTCCCCCCCAGCCCTCGCCACCGGCCCCCCAGCTCTCGCCACCGGCCCCCAGCTCTCGCCACCGGACACGACACCAAAGTTAAATGGCTACAAAGCGGGCAGGGAGAGGACCGACATGCATCCCTGCCTGCGTGCAGGCAGCTCCCCCCCAGCCTGCGGGGTCTGGGCAGCCCCCACATCCTCCCTGGCAAGGCCCCTCTCCGGACACAGTTTCTCCTCTATATCCGCGAGAGGAGAGGGGCAGCGCTGGCTGCAAAACACCCGCTCGGGGCGTCCCGCTAGCCTGGGCGGTGTGAGGGCCTTCCCGAAATGCAGAGGTGAACGCAGCCCATGCGCGGGGTGGTGGGACCCCCACTGGGGCGCTGCGGGCTGGGGGGATGCTGGTGCATCACCGGGTGATGGACCCTGGCACCCACCAGCCTTGGCCAGTGCCACCAGGCCCAGAGCAGCACTGAGCACGGCCCAGCCTGGGCGGACGCGGTCCGATGCTGGGAGGAGGGAGCAGCAAGGCGGNGTGGCTGCCCCCCGGCGACGCTCTCCCACCGTCCGGCAGTGCGAGGGGGGAGGCAGCTCCCGATGCCTTACTGTCACCCTGGATATTTTGGTTGCAGCAGCCCCTCACCTGCATTTGCCACGTCTTCCCCCCCAGCCCTCCCTCCTGCCGGGGACAGACAGCACGGCAGCCGTGGCTCGCTGGGGCATCGGCGCTGGTGGCAGAGCTGCGGCTCTTCCCGTTGCCTCCTGTGCCGGCCGGCATCAGCACGCAGCCAGCAGCACCCGGGCGCCCACCGGCCCCCCAGCTCTCCCCACCGGCCCCCCAGCTCTCGCCACCGGCCCCC
>VZTV01052423.1:24323-58305 GCA_013400875.1 Anhinga rufa
ATGCGCCGGGGCCTCGCTCAGCGCCGGGCGGGGGGACTGGAGGCGACCATCGCCGGAGAGGAGGCAGCTGCCGGGTGCGAGGAGAAAAGAAGGGGAGAAGGAAGGCGAGCAGGAGGCTGCTTCCCTGCCAAACACATGGATACCTCCCCCTGTGGCTATCTGGGAGCTGGTGATTTCTTCAGATGCATAATCCGCATGAAGTCATTGTCTGTGCGCTGGTGGGGCCGAGGCCNCTGTTGGTGCTGCTGGCGTGTGCATGTGGGTAATGTGTGTGTGCGTGTGCGTGCGTGTGCCGCTCCCATCCCCCAGCGCCGGCCAGCGTTGCTCCGGCTCCTTGCTCCCCCAGAGCCCCCCCCGGCCCCCCATGCAGCCCTGACCCGGCTCTCCCTGCCGCGGCCTCTGCTGCCCTCGCAGGCTTCACCCGTGGGTGGCCTCAGCGCCAGGGCAGGTGCTCAGGCACACTTGGGTTGGTCCTTCACGGTTGGATCAAAGATGGGTGCCTTCCAGCCCTTTCTGGACGCCTGCTCGGGGTGGCAGCAGGGCGCTGCGGTGCCCCAGGCGTCTGTCGCGGGCTTGCCGGGTGCAGCCCCGCTCTCGGCTGCATGCTGGCACAGTCCCCAGCGCGATGCTCACCGCAATGGGGACCAGACCCTGCTGGAGGCGCTGGGCTTCTGCCTCTGCCCCGCGCAAGACGCGCTGCCCCTTTCCCAACTGTTCACCGTCTGCCATTTACAGAGCCATCAGAAAGCTGCCGTTGTGCCCAGGGTGCTCCCCGCTCCCCAGGCAGGAGGCACTGGGTGCTGGGTGCTCTCCTCCTCCCAGGGCAGAACAAGAGGGTTGCACAGTGCTGCCCAGCACCGCTGCATCTCCAACCCTGCTTCACCTCCATCTGCTCCCCGTGACCGCGCTGGAGAGCAGGGTGCCCTCATCACCTGAGCCGAGCTGGGGGACGTGCACCCCGCTGCAGACCTCCGCCTGGCAGCAGCACGGGGAGCAGAGGCTGCAGCAGGCGCCTGCCCACTGCTCCCAGTAAGGCGACTGCAGTCAAATGGAAGAGAGTGTTTCAATATCCTTTACAAGTGTGATGTTGGAAAGGGACAGGCAGACCCCGGGGTCATTCCGACAAGCTGCGTCCCTGCCCAAAGGTGCCTTCCCAGTGCGCCATCCCCGCCTGAACTGCGCCTAACAGGAGCATGGGTGGTTTGGGGTACAGCAGGGTCGGGCATGTGTACCTTGTCCCCAGATCCAGTGTCTTGGACACATTTGGTTTGGTCCTTTTCTGGAGCACCCTCTCCCAAACTGGGTCCTTGCCCATTCCTTGTTGGAGCAGGAACCTGGGGTTTTGCAGCTGGACATGCTGGGGGACATCTGGGGGGGACAGAGATGGGGCCCAGGAACACCCCCGTGAGCCAATGCCCCTCTTTGCTCGCCACCGGGCACAGGGACGACCCTGCAAGCACTTGGGAATGCGGCTGCAAGGCCAGAAGAGCGGTGTTAGCGTTTCCAGTTGGCACCAGCTCTGCCTTTCCCTTCCCCGCTCCATTCTGCAGCGAGTCGGCATTGCTCCTTGCCTGGACGACAACTGCCTGCTGATAGCCGTCTCTCCATTAGGGCTCCTGATAGAAACCTGGAGAAGGATGTGCTGCTTGGATAAGGGATAAGAACATTTAAAAAGGGTTTTTCTCCTCCCCCCCTCCCCTTTTTTTTATTTCCAGATGAGAAGTCATTCTCTGCAGTGGTTTTATTGACAGTAAATCCACCGGCAGCAGCAAGGCTGCACGCAGGGAGGGATGGGGTTTCGGGCTGGAGCACATACACGCGTGGACATACTTGCAAGCCCTTGCTTTCCACCACACAAGAAACCCCAATGAAGTGGCTCCGCATCGCCAAGCCGCGCTGGCTGGAAAACACATGTCTTGGGGGCCTCGGGGGGCTGGCGGGGCCCCTGAACGCCCCGGGACCCTTTCCTGTGGGAGCCGGGGAGGAGGCGAGTGGCTGGAGGAAACTTCCTTGCCACTGGCCCCCCGCCAGGAAGGATGCAGCTGCATCCTTGGAGTCGAGAGGAGCGTGGGGAGCACGAGCATTTCCGCGCTATTTTTCGGGGGAGCCACGTGAGGGTTGTGTTAATTCCTGCTGGGAGAGGCGGCGGGGCCGGCTGAGGGAAGGGTGAGGGGCTAACAATTAGCCCCAGGTGATAATTGATGATAGCAAGACACCAGGCACCAAGGCTTAAAGGCAGGTAGCCGAGGGGTGGGCTGGAACCTGAGAGTGATGGGCAGTGGGGTGCGAAGAGGAGGAGGAGGAGGAGGAAAGCTGCTGTGGCTGTATCCTTCCTGTACAAAATGGGTGCTCAGCCCTGGCTCGGATCCAGTAGCCAGGGCTCCCCTCAGGCATGCCCACAAATCCAATTAGCAGGGAAAAAAGTAATTAAGGGAAGGTGCTGCAGTGCCGAGGCTCCCAGCTCAGGCTCCAGCAGACAAGCAGGCACTGGAGTGTCTTGGGAATGCTCCGGGAGCTTGGGCCAAGGGATCGCTCAAGCCCTAGGGCTGTTTTTCTTGCCTTCCGAGCAATGTTTGCCCCTGCTCCACCAGGTATGCCTCTGCTATGGAAACAAACCTCCAACCTGGAAGAGCATCTGCAGGGCAAGGGTGGGTTTGCGAGGATAGGTACGAGATGCTTTTCCATGCTTTTTGGGGGTTATGCTGAGCCATCGCTCCCTCTGCTACGGCAGCCCTGGCTTGCAAGTTGCTTCTTTATCTGCACCCGCCACCCAGCTGCTGTACAGGAGGCAATTTAATTCATAATGGTCTATTAAGTACTGTGGGTGCTGGGTGCTGCAGCTTCCCTTCCCGGGGCGTGACGGCTCCAGGGGTGACTGGCCCTGCAATCTCCAGGATTGCATTGTGTGTTTAAGGTGAGAGATTTAATTAAAAGGCTGCTGGCATGGCAAGCCGCAAAGCCCCTTCTGCTTGCAGCCGGGGCCGCGGAGGCAGCGCTTTGGTGTTCAGATGCTTGTTGGGAGGATCGTTTGCCCTGCGCTGTGAGCCTGGTGGTGCTCTAACCCTCGGTGTCGGTGGGGTTTGCGAGGCTGGTGCAGCGTCTGGCCTCGCAGCCCTTTCTGTCACCCCATCCAGGCCAGAAAATCTGGGGGAGAAGGGGGAAAATTCAAGCCCCTCTCAAACCTGGGCTGAGCGATGTGTAAAATATCTTCACAGCTGATCTCTGCTAATGGGTTGCAAATTGCTCATCTGCAATTGTTTCCAGGCTCCATTTTGAGGCCAAACACTTCCTAGCTTGGGGAAATAACCATCAGCATTATTAGTAACAGTAAATTGTATTCAGATGAGGTACTGTGGGCCTTGCTAGGACTCTTTACATATGCCTTCCTTGCTGGTGGGGTAGCTCCAGGGGGCTGAAGGGGTACTCCCAGCCCCAGCAGCCAGTCCCTGTGACCATCCCTGTTGCTCCGGGCTGCTCCTTGAGGCATTGCTTTGCTCCAGCTCTGAACCCAGAGCAGCTCTGTTGCCTCCACATAGGCCCTGGTAGAGGTCCAGGGCTTCCTAATTCATGAGCACATCATTAATTATCTGCTGGAAGCCAAAGCCTCAGTGTCTTGGTGAGACTAACGAGACTATTAGCAGAGCTGCTTCTTGCTATTGCTGGCTCTGGCTGGCCTGGAGCAGGTTGCCGTCCCGGGTCGGCAAACGGAGGAAGAGATAAGCTTTGTGTTGTATCTTTTGGCTCCTATTTGCTATTGCCATTTAAACCATGCCCGACCATTTCTGAGACCTTTCCAAAGGCAACCGCTGTATCTAAATCCCGAGAAACAAGAACCCAGCACGAGCAGCTCGGTGATACCATGGGATTTCTAAATCAAGCGTGTCCCAGTCACC
This sequence comes from Anhinga rufa, assembly GCA_013400875.1. NCBI lineage: Eukaryota > Metazoa > Chordata > Aves > Suliformes > Anhingidae > Anhinga > Anhinga rufa. The sequence continues at coordinate 28,217 of VZTV01052423.1, forward strand.
CAAGCGGTGGTAGATGTGAAGGGTCAAAGGCAGCCTGGGCGGAGGGTCGAGCCACAGCACCCGGAGCTGCTGCTCGCAGGAGTTACCGACGGGGTTATCCTGAGTAAAAATGCAGCTGTTTAAAGTCAGCAGTTTGCCTGCCTCCCTGCTCCGAGCTGCTGGGTCACTCGCCCCCGTGCAGAATGTCTCCATCTGATTTATGCCGTGTTGTGCTGTGCTCTCGCTTGCACCCGCTTGGCTCTCCCGGCGCGAGGAGCAGCCAGTCCATTAAACACTGAGTCATCCTCAGCAGCATTTAATTTTGTGAGGGGCAGCAGTTTGGATAATTAAAGGCCTTCGTGGCCAAAGCTGGCGGCTGTGGAGAGCAGGGCTGACAGGGAAGGCGAGGACACCCAGCAGCACCGATTAATCGGGTGCTACCGCCATGGCAGCGAGGCCCTGGCAGAGAGGTGGCTCTTCTCTCCCACCCTCCCCTCTTTCCCTTGCATTTCAGGGTGCTTTTTAACCTTTCCCTGCCTCAGACGAGGGCTTCCTTGGTCAGGTGAGTGCAATGATGCTGTGTGCTATTTCTGCCCAGATTAACCACGTCCTGATGGGATCTCCCGTGGGTAGATATGCTATCTGGAGGCCTTGGCTTATTAAAAGGACAAGCTGTTCGGGGAGCTGATAATAAAGCCATGAAAGCTTTTACGAACCAGAGTTGAAGGCACTAATATCGCTGTGCTCTGCGTGGGTGAGAAATTAGACAAGACTTCCTCCGTGCTGATGGTTTTTTTTTTTCCTCCCCCCTATTCATCTTTCTCAACAATTATCTTTTATTTTGATATCTTTCTATTTAAACCTTTAGAACCGCGCTCGGGATAAAAAAGAGGCTGAATAGCTTAACAGCCAGGCACCTTGCAGCACGGGTGCGGGGGACCTGGAGACACGGAGAGCGATGGGGAAGGTGGCTCAGGCTCGCCTGTGGTTTCGGCGGTGGGAACCGTCCCCAAGGGCCAGGAGACAAACTCCCCGGGGCCTGGCTCCTGCAGGAAGGCAGTTACACCTCCTCACCAACAGCCTCGGGAAAAGCCGTATTGCTGCGTCTACGTTGCACCGACATTGCATGCCTGGGTCTGAATGTCTGGGATTTCCTCCTCTTGCTGCTCATCACCCTTGCATTGGGGTTCCCCCTCACCTGCTTTGGGGCTGCCGTGTTTTCTACAGTCCCTTCAGGGCTGTTTCTACTCTTTTTGCCTTTCTGGAAATCTTGTGATCGATCAGCCACAGCTTTCCAGAGTTGTGAACGGCACATCGCAAACCAAAGGTGGATGGAAACCCTGTGGAAAGTCACTGAGCTGAGCATGTGGCTTCATTAGCTTGAGCAATTAGCATGAGGCTATGCAAAACCACTGGCTACTGCTCAGCGACTGTCCTGAAATGCCTTCCCCATGCGCCAGCTCCCCCTCGGCTGGCTCCTGCCATCCTCTCCGGTTTTGCCCTGTGTCCAGAGAAAGCCTCTCACCTGGGACACACGCAGCCCAGCGGCTGTTCCACTGGACTGGAGGGTCTGATGATACTCAGGCCGGACAGGACCCATACCTGGAAGTGTGGGGTAGAGACCAAACAAACTCCTTTCCCAGGATGCTGGGCCATGGCTGTCTCAAACAGGGATCTGCGAAGTTGCCTTTGGTCCTGCAGCGCTGCCCGAGGCCATCCCTTCTGGCTCTTTGCTCTCTTCACTGCTTTAATTTCCGTATCAGAAGCTGAAGCTGTTTTGGAGCTACATGAGAAGAAACACCCCTTGCCGTCGGTGGCCACGCCGGTGTTCCTGCAGACGTGTCCAGCAAAGGCAAACACCTTGCTGAAGTCCCAGGCCATGCATGGGTACCGGCCTTGCGTGTTTGCACGTGGAGGTGAGATGCTGGGGCGTGCGATGCACAGTGCAGGGCAACAGGACGCCCCAGCTCTTCCCTGGGTGCAGATACAGCCCGTCCCCCTGTGCTGCGTCCGCTCCTCCGGTGCCATTTCTCTGCCTGCGCTGGCCTGGCTTTGCTAGCGGCTGCTTGTCCCCGTGTCCTTGTCACTGCCATAGAGCATGTTCAGATCACATTTTCTTTTACTCCCTCTGACACTGGTTGTGGTCACAACAAAACTCATCTCATTACGGAAACGCCGAGGATAGCTGGAAGGGGAAATGGATCCCCCCATCTGGTAAGTGCCAGCTCGGGCCAGCGGCACGTGCTTGCCGTGGCCCCGAGCGCTGCGGAGCCGTGATGGAGAAGGCAGCTCGCGTGTCTTGGGCGTGCAAGCACGCTCCAGCAGCCTGAGCGATCACGCAGGAGCCGAAGGGTTAACACTGCCAGCGTGCAAACATCCTCCGAACAGCACCGATGGGAGCAGCTAGCCTCTCAGCTCTCGGAAAGCTGGCAAACAAATTAGAGCAATGTTGCAACTAATGCGTTTCTTTGCAGCAGAGGGGAGGAAAAGCACCGCTCAAAGGCTGAGGAGACAAAGGCAGTGCAGATGGGTGCTGGGGGACCTGGCGAGCGCCACACGTGCTCTGCTCGGAGCTAAGCTGAGATTTGCTGCTACAGCTCCGTGACAGCGGCTGGAATAACCTGGGGAGGGCTTGTGGGAACCACGTCAGGGCCAAAGGTGGAACTTGCCTGGGGAGGGCTGTAGCTGGGAGTTACTTTGGTATTGCTGCTCCTTGGCGTTTGTGTCCTGTTCCTCCAGGAGTAACTGTGCTGTGCAGGGAGGGGATAGAGTACTATAGATCGGTGTGTCTTCTTCCCAGGAGCCACCTGACACGCAGCAGTCCAGCATCTCCAAAAAAATGAGGTCCCACTTGGCTTCTGGTGCTCTTACTTGCCTTGAAGGGAAATTAAACGGAGAGATGCAAATCCCCTAAAACAATTTAATGAAGCTGGTGGCTGCGGCGGCCCCGGCAGAGCCGGGTCCGGGGCTGGTGGATGCCTGGGGGAGGAGGCTGGTTGGCATGAGTTTAGTGTGTGGTGAAAGGGCTGGTGGAGTTGGGCAGCCTGGACATGTAGCCGTTGTTGGAGGGCTGCTGCTGGTCCCCCGCATGGCCTTATCGTTGTCGCACATTTACAGAAATGATATGTTTCTTTCATTATAAATGGTGGGGTTTGCTACCCTCCCCCTGGCAGCCAAGCCTGTGCAAGGAGCAGATGGAGCCTATCTTGAATGTGCAATCTCAGCAAAAGCAAAGCCAATAAGTGAGTTAATTACCAGCATGTTATGTGAGAGCTGGGGAATCCCAGGGGATCATGGAGACGAAGCAGCCCTTCGCTCGCCATCCGCAGCTGCAGGAGCCGCACATGCCCGAGGGGCTGGGAGACCCGGCTGGCCACCAAGGGAGCCGAGCTGCCCTCCCTGGGGACGACTCGCCTGCAAAAACCCTCGGCGGACTGACTCAGAGCTCTGCAGACATTATCGAGGTCGTATCTGTCCCTTCCCCTGTGGTTTTTCTGGCTGTGTCTCGTGAGGCATGTTCATGGGGTAGCTGTGAAGTGCCAGGCAGTGTCTGCTCTCCACAAGACAGTTGTGGTTCTGACTGTGAAAATACGAATATACCTGAGGGCAGAGCATCTTTTGCCTTTGTCTCACTGCTGAGCAGAATTGGGAAAGAGTAGAAGCTCCTAAACACCCTGATTTAAAAGTGAATTTTAACGGGGCTTGAAAGACCCCTGGCCCCTTACCTGGTGCCTTTGGGGCAGCTTTGCATGTCCCCCCAGCTGCGCAATGCCTGCCCAGCGATGTGAGGGACTTCCCAGCCGAAATGCCTGCCTGGAGGCGGTGTGCTTGGATGTGCTGGTTTGCCCTCCTTGGTGCTTCTGCTCTGCTCCCCATCAGCTGAGCTAATAAAGTTTGGACTTGTTAAATCCGCAAACAGTTTCAAACTCGATTGCCCTGGGCTGGCTCGCAGCTCCCATCCACCCCTCCCCTTACGTATCTGCCTGAGAGATAAGGATGGCAGTGGTTTTAATTCCTCACTTATACATTGATTGCCAATTCTCCTGCCCGCTCACCCTTGATAAATATTGCACAAAGATTTGGCTGCCAATGTTCTGGAGATAAAGGTCCAGTCCCGCCAGATCTCCTTCCTCTGTGCCTTTTGTCTCGTTATGTGTCCAATTTGCTAAACAACCCGCCTGCTGCAAGAGAGGCTCTTCCCATCTCTGCTCCTGCTTTGGATTAATGCTAAACCTCTGAGTGAGCTCCCTCCTCCTCATGCCCAGCCTTGGGTGGGAATTGAGGACTAAGAAAAGGCACTGTCATTTCCAGGCCTTGAATTGGCATTGATTGGGGGATCGATAGTGGAGCCTGCCTTGGCTCAGCGCTCTCCTGGGCCTGGCAGGATCCTCTTTGCTGGCGTCGTGCGGGTGCTGAGGTGCTGCCGTCTCATCCATGAGCCCATCCCTGGGAGCAGAGCTCAAACCAGGATTTGGGGACGCTCCTGTGCAGCAAACCTACAAAACAGAGAGCACCAGAGGGTATGGCTGGGCTTAGCCTTGCTAAAAATCCTCTTTCCACCTCTGTGTCCAGGCTGGATAAGCACAGTTTGGGGTGCCAAGAGAAGGGCTAGCGTTTGGGAGGCATCGCCAGGAGCTGTGCTGCATCTTGCCCACCCACCGTGTCTTGTTGGAACTGGCTCCCCCAGCTCGTGACCCTCCAGGAGCCGAAAGGCGCTACCTGATGGTGCGCAAATGTACTGGGGAGAGCACAACCCCAATGGGAGCTGCTCAGCTGCGTGATGGGGAGCGACTGTGGAATGCATGGGGAGGATGCCCAGCGCTGATGGTCTCCGTGAGGCCAAGCGGACAAAAGTCCTGGTGCTGCAGCTATGTGTGAGTGTTGCTCCTGACCGAGCCTCAAATTTCAGGGCTGCTGAAAGCAAGAGGACAGGCAGAGGCTATCGATTGGAGTGAGGGGGGAGAAACAAGAGGAAGGAAGGTCTCAAGCAACCTTATTGCTGCGTATAGATCTAGTTGGCAGCATCTGTTAGAGCTGATATCCCCCCTTTGCATCCTCTCATGCGGCATCCTTAGTCTCATCTCTCTTATGAGAAGATAAAATTAAAAAAAGAGATGAATGACTCTCAGATCTGGAAGTGTTAGAGCTCAAATGCGGCATGTACGTCTGTTATTCATTTGAGCTGTCCTGCTGGAAAAGCAGCTGTCCCAGGCAGCTTCAGGTGCTATTTAGCTCCCAGGTCTCTGGATTCCCCAGTCTGGGGCTGGCTCTGACAACATGGTTTGATCACTATCACTCCTAAATCCATAAGAAATGTCATCTAAAGTGCAACAAATAACCCTCTGATTATCTGCTGGATCCTAATGCTACTCCCTGGAGATAACAGGCTGCAATTTTCCCTGTGGGCCATAGAATAATCGCCCCAATTACTCCCAAGCAGTGGTTATTAAACTCATGGCACTGCTTTCATTTACAAAGCAAAAATAATTAAGCAGGTGTCTATGTTCACTGTTCGGCTGGGAGTGACCAGGGTTATTTCTGCTTTGTTCTGGGAAAGAAACTCTCGGTGGCTATGGAAAACCTCCATGGCTTTTCCGCTCTGTGTGGCACAGTTCTGTCAAGAACAGTAGAGAGAAGCCGCCGGATGATCGACCAAATAAAATGCAGTTAGTGTCTCTTAATGCTGGGGTTGGTATCCCGAAGGATGTAACCTCTATCCAACTATAACATCAGAGGGATTTAGGGAGATAGCGTGGTTAGCGAAGCTGAAATGTGACGGGCATACGAAATCACACCCTACGTCCTTGCAGAAGTTGATGTGCTGGTTTGGTTTAGCTGGACTGGTGTTGGGTGCTGCTGGACTGGTGTTGGGTGCTGCCAGGCTGTGTGCAGGGCACCGGTGGCCCGTCCCAGCGCAGGCTGTGGCAGTGTTGTACCCTGGCTCCCTCAGCCTCCGGGTAGAGGGGACAACGTCCCCTTACCTCATCCCAGGGCAAATCTGCAAAGAGAGCTACGCTGCAGCTGAGAGATGCACGTTAATGCTGTGTCTCTGGACACACACGTGTGCTTGCTCCCCACGCGTGAGTGTGCTTCTGCACCCACACGTGCAGCCAACACGCACGGGCTCGCTTGGACAGAAGGCTTCCAGCTTTTGCTAGAGAAAGGCAGTGAAAGCAAAGAGAGGGATGACCAGGACGGAGGGAGGCAGTGCTGGTGAATTATGCATGACACATGCACGGACAAAGGCCTGTACCAGGCAGCCCGGCTCTCCACTGTACCTGTACCTTCCTTTTGCCCACGCTTTATCTCTGCTCCCAGCTTGTAATTCAGTCTAAATATCAGAGGAAGCTGGAAGATTAATTTTCTCTGTTTGCATGGTAAAGGAGAGGGGATGCGCTCCCACTCCAGACGCCCAGCTGCTTAATCCGCTGCCCAGGCCTGCCGAAGGAAAAGGCGAAAATTTATCAGTGTTGGCAAGTTGCTGGCACGAGGAGGGCTGTTCGGACCCGGTGGCTGCGCTGAGCCCCGGGCTGCACGCTGGCCCCCCACAAGCAGGTCGCAGGCTCTCACAGCGGGGCTTGGCGCGCTTGATCTGTGTGCAGTTTTTGGGGGGCACTAGGAAAATGCAAACCCACCTTCCTGCCCCAGTGTTGGGGCCCAGAGGAATGTGTGGGGCTCTGGAGAGCAGGAGTCGTTCCCTGCCCTGCCACCGAGTGTGACCTGCGTGTCCTTCCAGTGTGGGAGCATTCATGGCTGCAAGTTGCTCAAATATTTAAGAGATGACAACTGTATTAATACAAAAGCTAGATAAAGATCCCTTGAGTTTAAAGCAGGAAACATCAGCTCAGCTCTTATTTTCCAGCCCTCTCCCTTAGCTTACTCCCTGGCTTAAATGAAATCATAAATATCAGCCCACAAAGGTCCTTTGTCACTGCACGAAGCTCCCGGCGACAAGAGGTCATTCATTAAAAGCCAGATGAAGGCAATAGAGCCTCCCATTGTTTTTTAACGAGTTCAGGATAAGGCCGTGTATTCTCTGCTGACGTTAATGCACCGTTTTGCTATGAGGAGCAGAGAGGACGGACCTCACGTCGCCGCAGACGGGTTGGGCTGATCCCATCCAAGTGCTCTTTACCCCGATGCCAGTCGCTGCTGGAGGAATTATCCTGGATTCAGGCAGGCAGGAGATCTCGGATAGAGCTGGTTCGTCGTTTGGACCAAGAGCACAAGCAGGGCTCCTTTGGTACTCTCCTCGCAGCCTGCTCGGGTGATGCGCTGAGCAATATTTCGCACAGACAAGCGATGGCTGAGGCCTCGCAGCTCCTGCTCCCACCCAACGGCATGAGCGTGATGCCATCTGCCGGCCTGCGGCTCGGGCCAGGACCGAGAAATTAGAAAATTCCCCAAAATGTCCAGCTTCCTCTAGCTAAACCCAGGCTGCCCTCCCCGCTCAGCCTGCCAGGGATTTTCCTCACGCTACTGAATCATTCCTTTCTGAAATCAGTGCTATATTGATACATCAAGAGAAATGCACTTAAGAGAATTTTTTTCTTTTTTTTTTTTTTCCCTGGAGAAAGGTTGCCGTCTTTAAGTTTCTAGTTCCTCTTTCTTCCCCCCCCCCCCCCTTTTTTTTTTTTTGAATGACTGTTCATGAAGACCATCATGCTCTAACTGGTTTTGGATTAAAAGGAACTTAATAAAGGTTTCCCCTGAGCACAAAGCTGCACAAATGGGTTTGCAATTCTGGAGTTAATTAGGCAGGAGCTGGGCAGAGTGATTTGTGTTTGCAAAGCTTCACCAGAGGATGAGGCTGGGAGGGAAAGGTTTGTTATTGCAGGGCTGCTTGCTAGCACAGCGAGGAACTGGGGCAGATTTCTTTGCATCGTGCCCCAAAAGATCAAGGCGTGGGGTCACCAGTGAGCCCATCAGCGTCGTCGTAAGCAAAAATCCCAGTCGCATCGTGGGGTCCGCAAGCTCTGCCCAGCAAGGGAGTCTCTGGCGACCGGGGGAGGCAAATGGGCTAAAGACGAAACGGAGCGAGACAGCAGGAGGAACTGGAGGAGAATTTCTGCTGCCTGAAAATGTGAAGTGCTTCCGCCAGTAATCGCCGGAATCATCAAATTAGCATAAATTCTATTAACGGTTTCCCAGATGAGACATTTCAAGGCTTCTCCCTCCCCTCCCCGACACAAACAAAAGAGAATATAATTACTTTGCAATAAAGCGGCTCCTGAAAAGGCCCTCAATCCTTTTCCCTTTTCTCCCCCCTTGGAATAAGGCTATATATGAAAGGTGCTTCTGACCTCTCTGCTCCTATCAGTCAGGAAGGAGGAAAGAAAAACTCTACAAAGCTTTTAGGGACCCGGGCTGGGGCCGAGCAAGTGGCGTGTGCCGTACGACATGGCCCATTTGCCATGTCCGCGTCACATCAGCAGGTGAAGGGGTTTCTGAGAAGGGGTGTTCGGTTCCTGACGCCCTTCGAGCTCCTACCCATCACGTTTCAGAGAAGGATTTGGAAGTACGCCCTCTGAACACATATGGAAGAAATCTAATTTGCGTAACACTGAAACCCAGTACCTAACGCAGTAACTCACTACAAGCACCACGGGGGCAATAATCTAAAATAATGTGCCTTTTTATTGGCACAAGATTGCGAATGACAATTTAAAGGAGAAGAGATTTTGCTTATGAGCAAAAGACTCCTTAACTCTTAAGAATGACACTGAAACAACTCGCCTGCCTATAAATATGATCTGCCAATAGAGACATTTAGCTGTGAAGATTTAATTACAGGCAGGAGCTGCAGGAGGCCCCGGGGCTGACAGGGAAACAGCTGAACCTCCTCAGAAATGGGTGTGCAAGAAGCGCTGGGATGGGATGTGCATGCACAAGAGGCTCTCAGCCGAGCCAGGTGTAACTATCAGCCTTCACCTTGCTTTCCAGACTGGGGCAAATTGGGCTTGTGGATGATTTTCCGTGCCACGAGGTCAACTATCAAGGTCAGTGCCTTTCTTTTGCTTCGCCGTTGACTTGGAGGATGAGTCGTGTCTCTTCTGGGCCTCAGTTCCCCTATAAAATATAGATAATTTTGATTATCTTCCTCAAGGAAGCCTCATTAATGTTTACTTTTCAGAGGACCTTGAGGCTTTTTACAATCTATTATGAATTAATTATTATTAATTAAGTTAAAGCAGACTATATAACCTAAATAAAGCAGTTCTGACAAAGCAGCTGGATGGTAGAGAGCGATCTGCCTTACAAACTCCCTTTTCCACTTAGCAATTTTAAGCATTTAGTTCCGCTTTCTAATTGCTAATATCCATTCTTCAATTACCCGCTGTTTCCTTTCAGTTTTAAAAGATTAAAACACTTTGTTATTTTATGATTATGTGATTTCGCTGCTTGTAATTGTTGGGTTTTGGTTTGTGCTTTATCGGTTTGCATATTAAACGGCTGGGAACGGAAGACTTGTACGTGGCTTGAAACGGGGTTTCGCCTTTTGGCCCGCGGCTTGGATCGCCGGCTGTTATTCAGATCAACTTTTCAAAGGCAAAAATCAGTCGAAGCATCATTTTTTTCAAGTGAGAACGCCTAAGAAGCGGCCTCCCGGTGAAGCGGCAATGCGCTGGCTTGCATCCAGCACCTTGCACAAGCCTTACGGCCTCTGCAGAGCCAGTGCCTGGGGGGGCCTGAGGCCCACCCGCGCCGTCTGCCGGTGGTGGCGTTTAAAATTGCAACCGGGGAGCCTGAGAACGGCTTTTTCTCCCCAAAAGAGCCCCTCGAGGCGGTGCCGTCGGCTGCGCTTGGGCTCTCCGAGAAGCGGCAGCCCTCGGGTGCGGCGGGCCCAGGCCCTGCCGGCGTCGCCGGCCAGCTCTGTTGCTAAGCAACACGGGCTGGAGCCAGCAACCAATAGTAAAGATGGCGCCTGAGCGGCTTCACCACGCGGTCGTTCGACTCCCTGCCCGCCCTCGCGCTGGGGAGTGGAGCGGAGAGGCCACGCCCTCAGCAGACATGGCGCCAGCTTGGCTTCAGCCGCCCAGTGAACAGAACCAATGAGAGGCCGGGAGGGTGTGGAGCCCGCTGGGATTGGCTGGCAGCAGGGATTCAAACCGGAGTGCGGGGCGGTTGGGCTGGGCGGTTGGAGCCGGAGCTCGCGCCGGGCCGGCGGCGGCCCCCCAGGTGAGTGTGAGGGGGAGCTGTGGGGGAGCGGGAGCGGGAGCGGGGCCTCGCCCGGGCCGCGGGGACCCCCTCGCCGGCCCCGCGAAGGGGAGCTGCCCGCCTGGCGCCCTGGGCGCGCCCGGCGCCGGTTTCCTCAGGGGCCTCTCCCCTCGCTGCCTCCCGGGCAGGGGTGGCGCCCCGCGGGCCGGCCTTGCTCCTTCGCCCTTCCCAGGCGATATTGGATATTGGATTAGATTGGATATTAGGGAAGGTTTCTTCCCTGAAGGAGTGGTGAGGCGTCGGGACGGGCTGCCCAGGGAGGTGGTGGAGTCGCCATCCCTGGGGGTGCTCAAAACCGCGTAGACTTGAGGCGCTGGAGGGCATGGTTTAGGAGACGCGGTAGTGCCGGGTTGACAGTTGGACTTGATGATCCTAGAGGTCTTTTCCAACCTTAATGATTCCGTAATTCCATGATTCCCGGCTTCTGCTGTCGAGCTGGGCGCGGGGCTGATGCTCGTGGTGCTGGTGATTCAGGCCTGGAGCTGTTGAAGTGCCCCTTGCCAAGAATTGAGCTGACTACAAGGAACAGAGGAGTGGTTTTTTTTTAGGGGAGAGCGCTTCCACACCTTGTAGTCCGCGTAACATAGAAAGTCCCCATGGTTTTATCTCTATAAAGAGATACCTATGTGTCTGTAGAGTCTGTAACTGCGAACAGAATACTTCAAAGCTTTCCCCGGTGGCCTCCGAAGCGTTGAGCTGGTGTGCTGTGCTCCCTCCTGGCACCTCTCCCAGCTATGCCTCCACCTGCTTCTGGTGCTAATTTATTAGTCGAGGCTGTCCTGTGTGCCCCAGCAACCTCTTGCATTAGCAAAGTAATTTCTGTGTTGCTGAGCTGGAGACTTTCCTCTTCGTTGCTTCTGTTTGTGCCGTTGCTGCTACTGTTTGAGGAAAATGTGCTGACTGTCTGAATTTTAACAGCTATTTGCAGTAGGAACTGTAACTTAAAACGCAGCTAAATTTAAAACTGTATTAAAATTCCCCAGAACACTTGCTCCTATTTTTATCTTGCGAAGCTCTGAAAACTTGCAGATTTTTAGTGGCCTATATAGTACCGAGTTATTCGTAGACAGGGCATGAGCTGTGTTCTGCAGCCTTTCAGGAGAATGATTTGGGATCCCTCATCTTACCTTGGGTTCTAAGCCTCTGTAGTGTACTGGAGATTATTTGAAGCAAAACGGTGGAGAGCTATGCTGCCTCTCTCTGTGGCTCTGCTATCCATAAACTGTGGAGGGGTGAGGACATTCATTCCCTAGGAAAGAATTCACACGCATATATCTCCATAAAACATAACTCTTGATGTATTTTTTTTTTGTGCAGCTTCTAAAACTCACCTTAAAAAAAAAAACAAAAAAACAACAAAAAACCCCATTAAATCTGAAGCTGATTTTCTTTTCTTTGGGCTGGTAACATGTTTTCTGTTTGGAGGTGGGAAGAAAGGGCTGGGCTCTGTTTATTTAGCTCGGGTTTCTTGGCAGGAAGATGGAGACTGCGATGCTGAACTTACGGAGTCTGTATGATCAACTTATGCGCCAGGCCGAAGCTTTAAGTGAAGGAAACGAATACCGTAAGTTCTGGTTCTGAAGTGGGTTGTGCTGCTATAAGAATACAAACATGCAAACAAACATTATTAGCTGTTACTGAAGAATCTGTTGATGATGTTACGGGTGACAGGACAACTAGCGGTAGTCAGATTTGAGGGTTTTTTCATTGTCGAGAAATACAAAGTCACAGGCTGAACTTCTACAAGCAGAACGCGGCCCTGCCTAAGCAAGCTGACTTTGTCCACGCAGGGTCTCATGTTCTAGCTCTTCTGGCTCATACTGACATGAAGGGCTTGGTCTTAAAAACTGCAAGATCTCGTGAACATCTAGAGTGTAGGAGGGTTTGCCGAAAGGCTAGCTTCTCCACTTTTCAGTCGGGAGCAGGTTATATTAATAGATATTTACTGTCAGTGAAAGGAGGGCTGCTGCATCTCGTCAGCTTGCCTGGGTAGCTAAAGACATATATGTCTTCTCTCCAGAGTTTATTCAGTTAGCAAAGAACTTTGAAGAGTATCGGAGAAAACTGCAGAAAACGGAGCATGAGCTTGGCAGGTACAAAGATCTTCTCATGAAAACTGAAGCTGAGCGTAGTGCTTTGGATGTGAAGCTGAAACATGCTCGCAATCAAGTGGATGTGGAGATCAAACGAAGGCAAAGAGCTGAAACAGACTGTGAAAAGCTGGTGAGTAATTCCTTTGTTACCAGTTAGCTCTTTAGAATGTGGAGACAAGGTGATTAAACTGCATTGATCTATGGAAAATAAAGACTGGCATTCATGATAACTTTTTTCCTGGGGAGGAAAAAACTCAACAATGACAAATTGGCTTGGCTCCTTGTAGTAGCCTTCTGCTTTGGTCTGGAAAAAGGCAACTGGCTGCTGTTTGGAGCTGAGCTGCCATTACCTGTCAGAGCACGGGCTTTGCAGCCATTAGCAGTCTATTGACACAAGTTCGGAGAGCCTATCTGTGTGGTATCTCAAACGCTTCAGATTGGTTCATACAGCAATTAAACACAGGTTTGTTTTTTTTTTTTTCCCGTGGCAGCTTCTGATAGTATCTACCTTTACAGGAGCGGCAAATACAACTGATTCGAGAGCTGCTCATGTGCGATGCATCTGGGAGCATTCAGCTAAGTGAAGAACAGAAGTCTGCCCTCGCCTTTCTTAACAGGGCGCAGGTTTCTATAGGGGGTTCAGGCAACAAAAGGTAGGCACCATATGTCTGAGCAACATCAGTGCCAAACATCAATCACGTACCTCTGCGGTACGTACTGCACCCATATCAAGAGTTTTACTTTTTATTCCAGTTTGAAATACAGCTCTTCTGAGTCAGTAAGATTGTTCTGGAACCATGGCTGACTGAAAGCCAAACTGACACAAGTGTTTTCTAATTTATTTTTTTTTAGGCTGTCTACAATAGATGAATCTGGCTCAATTCTGTCAGACATCAGCTTTGACAAGACTGATGAGTCACTGGTAATGTAACTCCAAGTTCTTAAGTTTTCCTCCGCTGTAAAACCTTAGGGGTGTGGAATAATCTCTAGAGACCCCTATGTGTTTAGATAACTGTGGTATTAAACTGGTAGAGCTGATTTAGCCAACAGCACACCAGAGAAATGCAAAGCCTAATGAAAGCCCTGGCCAGAAGCTGTATGATATTTTGCACTGAGCTAACCAGTGTTGTGTATTTCCCACAGGACTGGGATTCCTCTGTGGTGAAAGCTGTTAGACTGAAAAGGAGAGAGAAGCGGGTATGTTCAATTCTTCCCCTTCAAATAGATTCCATTGTTAGCCTTAGCTGACACAATGTCACCATCTGTCATCTCACAGCCACCTATAATGATGTCTGAGCTACTAATCACAAACTTCAGATGGATGTGCTTCTACTATAATTCAGTCCTGCTGTGTGGGTTTAGATTGAAAGTTAATTCTGATGTTGTTTGTCTACTGAAAATGCCTGGAATGGAGTTCTGCCTATCTTGTTCTTGTATGGCCTAGATTGTGCAAGAAAGCACTTGAAAATTATTAACAGCTACCAGATTAGTGAAAATCATGTTGGAAGTTAATATTTTTCTATTCTGTAAAGGAGCTTGTGCTTGTTCTGGTCTGCTGTTAGTACGCAGTAGGCACAGGTGGGAAAGGACAGCCTGAAATCATCCCTAGCAGAGTTGGGAAGAGTCTGGGATTTGCTTAGCTGTCCCTCTTTTTTTTTTTTTTTCCCCTCCCTTTCTTTTCTTTCTTTCTTTTTCTCTGAATTGGGTTATAAAGCTGGCTAGGAAAACTATTTGAAAGAGCAGTATATTGAGGCGTCCTGATGCTCTTCAATGTTGCCATGAAGAACAGGTACTGTGAAAGAACTTAATGCATATGTGGTGTGTGTGGACAACTGTTCGGTCCTTCTAGTTATACTGAACTAGTATAGCATGAAGTTGCCAGCATGCCTGCCTCCTAGACAAAAATATACCATGCCTTTTCAGCGGTCTTCCAGGCAGTTCATTGAAGGCCCACCAGGTCCTCAGAAGAAAACCAGATCAATTGGCTCCACAGTGGACCAGGTATGGTGGTTCCAGCTAGGTTTGTGTGCATTAAAGTAGTTGGTCATATTGCACGCCTGTTTCTAGAGCCAACGAACTAGAAAACCCCGTCCTGTCAGTGCTGCTGTCACTAACTGCATATTTCTCATTACAGGGAAATGAATCCATAGTAGCAAAGACAACTCTCATGGTCCCCAATGATGGTGGCCCAATTGAAGCCATCTCTACTATCCAGACTGTGCCTTATAGTCTGAGAAACCGGAGGAAGAGTGGTAGGTGTCATGTCTCCGTTTGTCCTAGTCCTGAAGCAACTACTTTGTAGGCGGGAGGCTATCCTGGAATGTAACAGTTACCTTCCTCCAGGACCCAGGCAGCTGCCTGTGGCTTAAAATGCGCGTGCTTTGAGGCAAAGGTTATGCAGGGGTGGTGATTCCATTCAGTCAGCACTCCTTTTCTTCTGTCTTTCAGGTCCTTTGCAGCCTTGGAGCAGTGAGTCAAGCATAGGCAGTAAGCAGCTGGAATCCAAATCGGAGACTGATGGCTCTGGGACCCCGCAGAACAACGGGGGAGTGAGGCTGCATGAATTTGTTTCGAAGACGGTAGGCCTACAGGCAGGAAGAACTTGAAAAAGCGTTTCCTTCCATTTTTAAATATGTGTGATATCAAGCTATTAATAAGAGGCTACCAGCCATTATGTCTCAAGTCAATATTAACTCTACCGGTTACTTGCATGGATGAGGGAATGTGTTGTCTACATGGTTATCCAGTTTAAGTCCTGCTGAGTTACTACATTGTACTAATCTCTTCCCATCTGTATGCTTTGAATCATTAGGTTATCAAGCCAGAATCATGTGTTCCATGTGGAAAGAGAGTAAAATTTGGAAAAATCTCTCTGAAGTGCAGAGACTGCCGTGTGGTCGCTCATCCAGAGTGTCGGGACCGCTGCCCTCTTCCCTGTATCCCCACCTTGACAGGGACTCCTGTCAGAATTGGAGAGGTAAGTCTGTAGGGTGAGCTTGGGGCACTACAGCTGCCAACACAAATGGGCTAATGTTGGGTTAGAGTTAGAACGTGCTTAGGCTCCAGCAAGTCTGCCCTCCACAGAAGAGCTCCCGTTGCTCAGCTGCATAATAAAAAGCAAAGGAGCTTACTATGTATCGTTCAGTAACCAGGGTAGTGGGTGGTAGGGATGCAATGTTAGGAGGGTGTTGAGTTGTGAACGTGGCAGCTCTGGGTAAGCAATCCTGCAGCTTTGTGCTGATGGATGTAGCGTTGCTCTTCTCTGGGCTGATGAAGAAGAAAATGTTTGCTTTTTAAGTCTAGATCTCACTGTGCATTACTGAGAGAGTATTTTCCATGTCTCAAAGACTGAGTATCTTTTTTTTTTTTCCCCTTCTGCCTCTTAGGGGACCTTGGTGGACTTTGTCCCTTCTACTCCTCCAATGATCCCTTCCATCATAGTGCACTGTGTTAATGAGATCGAGCAGCGAGGGCTGCGTGAGGTAAAAAGAAAATGAGGTGTGAAACAGTGCTAATGAAATGGGTTGCAGTGTTAGGGAAACAAATTGTTAACCCAAATATCTCTTACTTATGGTGTGTATGGTGCTGCTCAGTGGGTGACTCTGAGTGAGCAACAGTGTCTGTGCAGAGTGCTCATGTGTGGAGAGAAGGTGGGAGTGAAAGAATGTCAGCTTTATTCGTGCAGTTGATATTCTGCCTCTAAGCAATCTTTTATGTTAACAGACAGGCCTTCACCGGATATCTGGCTGTGACAAAACAGTGAGGGAACTGAAAGAGAAATTTCTTAGAGCAAAAAATGTTCCTTTGCTCAGTAAAGTGGACGATATCCATGCTGTCTGTGGCCTTCTCAAGGACTTCCTACGCAGCCTGAAAGAACCCCTTCTCACTTTCCGGTTAAACAAGACTTTTATGGAAGCTGCAGGTAAGGAGTAGCGATTCCTTACTGGTGGACCGCAGTGCTCTGTGGAGCCCTCATGCTTACAGCTGTGTTGATGATGCGCAGTATGCTGGGAAGATCTCTCTTCTAATACATTATTACAAAATACCTTATATAAATACNCCAGAAATCTTGGATGAGGACAACAGTGTCGCTGCTATGTACCAAGCAGTTGGTGAACTTCCTCAGGCCAATAGGGACACCCTAGCTTTCCTCGTGATTCACCTGCAGAGGTATGTTCAAATAGCACTTCTGAAAGGGGGATGTTGCCACTGGTGCTTTCTCTAATTGACTCTTGTTGCTGCCTGTGAGCATAAAGTCTTCATTCTGAAAAAAACCTGCTTATTCAGAGGCTGAAGTGTGTGTGGGATGGGGGAGTCTGTATGACAAGTGAAGGGGAGAAGCTACATTCTCTAGTTCTTAATATTATTTTTTTTCTTAATATAGGGTGGCTCAGAGCCCGGAGACTAAAATGGACATTACCAACTTGGCCAAAGTCTTTGGCCCCACGATAGTTGGCCATGCGGTACCCGATCCGGACCCTGTGACACTCCTACAAGACACTAAGCGGCAACCCAGGGTAGGTCAGCACAAAGGACTGTCTTGCGTGAATGTATCCCGTTTAAAGAACTCAAATGAATTGCTGGAGGGAGCTGAGGTGATGCCTGTCTGGTGTTGCTACGCCAAAGCTGTGTGCTGGTTTGTAACATCAGCTGCTCACGGGTGTCTCTGTAGGTAGTGGAGCGACTTCTGCTGCTGCCTATGGACTACTGGAGCCAGCTGATGATGGTGGAGCAAGAAAACATTGACCCAGGGCACGTAATCGAGAATGTCAATGCCTACTCCACTCCACAGACACCAGATGTTAAAGGTAACCCCGAAGTTCTGCTCTATTGGCTGTGCAGCCGCTGTATTAAAAATAATGACCCTCAATCAAAGCTGCTTGCGAGTCTGTTGGAGCTAGCCATTCCTGCACGCGTTATGGAGGAAGAGGGAAGAAAAGCGTGCCAGGAAATACCAGATTTGTCTAGTATTTTTGACAGATGCTAGGGAATGTCTAATGTTCCTTGCATGGCAATGAAAACTTCAGCTGTCCTCACGTTGCTCACTTTGCTGCCTCTTTTTTTCACAGTGAGCATGCTTGGACCCCTCACTACTCCGGAGCAGCAGCTCTCGAAGACACCATCGTCTAGCTCCCTGTCCCAGAGGGTCCGGTCTACCTTCAGCAAAACCACCCCCAAGTAAGTGCCAACAGGCACTATCATGGAGGTGCTGGGATGACCGCAGGTGGTTTGGGTGTTCAAGGAGAACTAAAAATAGACTTTTGGACCCAGTTCTGGGAACAGCCTGGATTTACTACTCGGTCAATTCTCACTTAATCAGTGCTGTAGTAACAGTGCGAGCTGTATAATGGTTAACGAGCGTCATCTTATGGTAGGGAGAGAAACACTTTGGGAGGTGGGTAAAATGTGGGTGAATGGCCCCTGGGAAAAGGGAGTGTGTTAGACCTCTATATCCCAAATCCAAACCTGATATTTTCTACTTCTCTTGAACTAGATTTGGGAGCAAAAGCAAGTCAACAACCCAGCTTGGGCATCAGGGCAACTTCTTTGCCTCTCCTATGCTGAAATGAAGTGGACCTGAGAGTTAGTGTCGTCCTAGCATTTGCACACCAATATGCATGAATACAATAACGCAAGTCCTCTCCGCGGCCCTGGGCAGCTTATGTAACAAGATCTTTTTCCTTTTATCTTTCAGATTAATTCAGACTTTTTTTAATGGGATTTTATTGTGCAATGTATTTTTATTATCTAATGCTGTGCTGAATTTAGTATTGGTGAAGAAAGTAACTAGCAGGATTTATTCAAAGTGTTAATAAAAAAAAGTGCTAGAGGAACTCGCTGACACTTTTCAGTAGCATCCAGTCTTCCACCCATATGAAGTGGAACAGTCATACAAGATCCTAAGTTTTATTTTTTTTTTTAAGAAAAGCCTCCATAAGTTGTTCTTCACACAGCAGTGACACCCCGATTGAACTCTGTCAGAATCTATTCTTTCAAACTGCACCACAGGTCAGTAATTCTTGGCTTGCGCTGTGGTCGTGCAGCCTGTAATCCTGAGGATGGCAGTGTTGCATTTGCCTGGGCAAATGATGCTCTAATCAGCTGCCGGAGGGACTGTAACTTTTTCTACAGAAATACTTCCTGATACTGTGGTTACAAGGGGAGAATTTTGTAGAGGACTGTCTGTAGATGCAAACCCAAAGGATTCCTGGGTAGCCTAAATGAATTACTAGTGCTGCTCATACTGGTGAGGGGAACGAGGGTAGTTCAATAGCACCCTTGCTTTTGGGAGTCCCTGCTTTCCCAAATGGGGATCTGTGACCTTGCCCAGTGCTGTGTGAAAAGACTTTTGGAACATGTATGGAAGTTTATAAAGTGGCTGTTTTTTTTATTGAGCTCTGGAAAACTGTCCTGGTCTGTGTGCAGTTAAGTAAATGACGATGTTCTATGGGACCTAAGATTCTGTTCTCTGGCTGATGCTTTTTACTTGTGCTATAGAGTTTTAACCAGGGCCTGTGTAGCGTTACAGGAGGCTGTGATGCTGTAACGCTGAGGTGCTCTGCTCCCAGTAGCTCCCGCCCCGAGGACTAATGAACCTGGCAGCCTTTGCTGTGGTGCAGGATCATGTGCTGGGCTGTGGCTCAGGGGTCTAGAGCTGAAACCATGACAAACGATTTTGGTCCCCAGTATTGTATCGGGAGGTGAAATAGCCTGGCCTAGACGCAGTGGCCTGGGTTGTCTCTCTTTCCCCTTGGTTGCAGGGTCTGGAGGGTGAAGCCCTCTCCTGCCATGTTTGCACCCTAGCTCTGACCCACTGCAGGGGATGGGGCAGCTGGGGGCTGCTGCTCCCCTTCCTCAGTGGGGCTGGGGCCCCAGGGCAGGTGGGTGTTTCTGGCCTCTGGTGTTTTCATGCACACCAGATGTGCATGAGGGGGGCACTAAGGCATATTCCTATTACCCAGATCCTGTCTCTTGGACACACTTGGCTTGGTCCTTTTTTTTTTTTTTTTTTTTTTGAGCACCTTCTCCCAAACGGGGTCCTTGCCTGTTCCTTGTTGGAGCAGAAACTGGGACATTTGCAGTGGGACCTGCTGGGGGACATCTGCCCTGGTCCCCATAGTTCTCCTCTGCGGACAGATGGAGCTTGGGAGCACCCTAGCACGTCACCCCCACTTGTTTACTGCTGGGCACAGAGGTGGCCCTGCCAGTGTTTGGAAACGTGGCTGCAACGCTGGGACAGGGTGTGTGGGTGTGTGGGTGTGTGTGTGCCCACCGGTCCCTGCAGGGAAGGACACCAGTTCCACAGTGGGATGTGCAAGCAGATAGGA
Source organism: Anhinga rufa (assembly GCA_013400875.1). Taxonomy (NCBI): domain Eukaryota; kingdom Metazoa; phylum Chordata; class Aves; order Suliformes; family Anhingidae; genus Anhinga; species Anhinga rufa. The sequence continues at coordinate 47,835 of VZTV01052423.1, forward strand.
CATGGCAGAGACAGAGCCGTATCTAACATGAGCCTGGGGGAACAGACAGAGAAAACTGAAGAAAGGGTGTATCTTCGGTAGTCCGTGCTCTGGTTGCTTTAGGCTGTAAGGAGAAATCACGTGGAAAGAATCTGAACTATTTACTGATCAAAGAATATTAAAAGCCTGGCTTTGGCCCCAGAACCAGTGATGAGTATGTTGTCCTAATAATTCCTTTTTAAGTAGGTACCAGTGCAAGAAAGCAAACCCCCTGTTTATATTCAGGCAGGGCAAACATGCACATGCTTATGCTTCAGAGAAATAATGCCAATATATGGTCCTTAATCAGCAGCTAGCTCCTGCTATGTTTGCATTTAATGTAGAGACCATCTCTGCCCTGTAAGCAAGTGCTTCACCCTCATTAAGACCCCTCAGCAGTTAGTGATCTTATGGAGGAAGCCACCTTTCTTATTTGTTGCAAATGATGGAATTCTGATAGTTGAAGGGAGATAATTTCTCACACTGCCCTAATCGGCACGTGGTTCTGATCTACAGCAACTCCAAGGGAGTGATGCAAGGGCTGCTGTTGGAAGACAGATAGAAGGCATGAGGGACTAGCGTCTAGCTTTGCAAAAAGCATACCCTGCTTTCTCCGGACTGGGGCTCCCACCACCAGTCTAGATTGGTTCCAGGAAATTCTGCTGGCAAGTGGGGGTTGGTCTCTTGGGTGAAGCAGTGGATCGCATCAGCGCCATCACTGTGGCAATGCCAAGCCATCTTTGTCAGCCTCTGCATGTACACCTTCCTGTCACCTTCCATAAACTTTGCTTTTGCTTCATCAAGTGATTTCTTCTTGTAGAGGAAGAACTTTCCCCAGTAGAGACTAAGGGCTTGATGGCCTTTGGGGCTCAGGCTCTCCTTTTTCTCCTGCAGCTCCTTGTAGATCTTTTCTTCCTGTGCTGGTCTCTTGCACCATAGAACTCTGCTAACTGCAGCTTTACAAACACTAGGTCAAGGTCTGGATGTCTCTGAAGAATTTGCTTGAGGTCTTTAGCTGCCTCCGATATGTTATTGCTGTTTTCCTTCTTTGTACTAAGCCACTGTAGCTTACAGCACTTGGCCAAGGCTCGGTAGAGAAGGTGGTAACCTGGATCCTGCTGCAGGCTTGCTGTAATATCTCAGTCGCTTGCTCTGTAGACTCTCAGCCAGAACAAAGCTGAAGCTTTGAGGACGTCAGCATTGGAGCTTTTCTTTGCACTTTCTTCTATCAAGCCAATTGACCTTTCTATATCCACTTGTTCAAGTAGCTTGGCTAAATATATTTTGGCTCTGTAGTTATTCAGCTGCTCAAGGACAGCTCTTTCCAATTAGACTGTGGCTTTTCTTGCAGTATCAGGATAGCAGAAATAACTCCAGGAGGGATAAAGAGCCATTCTGAGCCCAGTATGGAAATAGCTGTTCCCTGGTTCAAGCATCCGTGCCATCTCAAAGCGTTCTCTTGCCTGTTCCCTGTTAAGGGCTCTGAGAGCCAAGAGGGACACCAGCCTTTCTGGGCCTGGATGTACGGGAGCAGCTGAACATCGCAAGAAGTTGGGCAGAGCTGCTGAATTCATTCCAGATAGCTTTCAGCCGCCTGATAAGAGGCCTGAAGGTAGTGAATCCAAGCATAATTCCCATAGATAATCAAAGAACCAGCAGCTGCTCGTTTTGTCTCTTGCCGCCTTCAGCATTTTTAAGGCTTCGCAGAGCTCTGTTCCGGCCTTTCAGCTGGTACAGGCATGCCTGCAGCCTCAAGAGTGCCGCCTGGTTTTGGCGGGCTTGATTTCAACAGCCAGCTTCTGCAGGACATGTGTAGGTTCAACGTGGCCTGCTACACCCAAATGCTGGGTGAAACGGTACTGAAGGGCATCCAACTTCTCCTTCAGTTGCTCATTGCAACAAAGAGGAAAGTGTGGGTTGTGAAAATGCAGCGTGCGGAGGGGTGGGGTCCCGTGGTACCCACACGGAGCACAGAGGAGCTCCTAGTTGTACGTGAAACAAAAAGGGGAGAGGGGTGGAGGATGGGGGCTCCCCGCTTGCTCAACAAGTCCCTTGCACTCAGGCTACTAAAGAACCTGTAAATCTTTATTCCAATCAGCCCATTTTCAGGGAATCATCTGGGGGGCTTCGTTCCTGGTATGGTGCTCTCCAAAGGGGAGGTACCAGCGCCTGGAGCCAGGGCTGCTCTTTCTTCTTACCTAAGACAAAGGCCCTGGGATGGACTGCAAGAAATGGAAAGAGTAGAGCCAGGCAAAACCACACAATGAAAACTTCTTTGCTCCCCAGGGTAAGGAAACAGGATCTGTGCCTTGATCTGAAGGATGCAGCAAGAGATGGCTCAACAAAGAGCCATGGAGATGTCAGACTGGAGCATCTCTTGTATGAGGAAAGGCTGAGATAGCTGGGACTCTTCAGCCTGGTGAAGAGGAGGCTCAAAGGGATCTTAGAAATATTTATAAATACCTGAAGGGAGGGTACAAAGAAGGGAGTGCCAGGTTTTTTCTTGTGGTATTCAGTGCCAGGAAAAGAAGTGGTGGGCATGAACTGAAACTCGTGAGGCTCCATCTGGACATCAGGAAACTTTTCTTCTTTTAACTGTGAGGCTGATGGAGTACTTGCAGAGTTTGCCCAGAGAGGCTGTGGAGGCTCCATCCTTGGAGATATTTAAAAGCCGTCTGGATGTGGTTATGGGCAACCTGCTGTAAGTGCCCCTGCTTGAGCGGGGAGTTGGACAAGGTGACCTCCAGAGGTCCTGAACAAGGACGTTGTGCCAAGCCTTGTCCACCCAAAGCTACTCTTTCTGGGAGCCGCTACAAGAACGGATGCTGTGCACTTACCTCCTTTTTGCTGTGCGTGTAGTATCGCTGTCAGGGAGCGACGGCTCGGGCTGCACCTCTTCCACACTGCAGCAGATACACTGGGCAGTAGAGTCTAGTTTATTGACTGATCCTTAAATAGAGAGTGTATTTCCTTCTGGGCAGGGTCTGATTAAACAATTTGTCTCAGAGGAAACAAAACTGAAAGAGAAAAGCTTTAAATCAGGAAAGGAAGTATCCTGGTCTCCCTGCCTTGAAGCTACTGCCTTCCCTTCCCAAAATGGGACTGGGGTCTGGATAAACAGGAAAGGAAAAGCAGTGGTCAGAGCAGCAGGATCTGCGCTTGCCCCTGGAGACCATCTCCCCGCTGAAAGGGACTTTGTTGGCATTAAGGCTTTTAGAAAGTAGCAGGGCTAAGGCGATAGAAGAGAAGGATACTGGGCTAGAGAATGTAAATACAGCATTGCCATTATCGTTAAAAGGCCAAAGGCTCTGTGTGACTGTAAGACCTTGGCACTGGGGCTTGTCGGGCTGGTTTTGTCTGGATCTGTCTTGACCTGCCTGAAACCTTGCTATAGTTTGTTTAGCTTGTTTACCTGTGACAGCAACCGCCTACCAACGAGGTGGCTGTTACCTAATTCATTCTTAGCAATTGAATTTGCATAGTTTTTGTGTAACTATAAGGTACAATGGCTGTGCCTGAGATAAACCTGATATACTTCCTTAAGGAGCAGGCAGTGCTAACAGAGGGTCGGTCTGCAGTCCTTGAGCAGAGGATGGCCCAGGGCTATTAACAACTCATCAGTGATCCATCACTGATCCTTGAAGAACATGGTTTTGGCAGGTGACAGAAACCCATCTTAAAGGTAACAGAAAAAATATAGGTAAAACTCAGGATATGTAGTTTATCTGGATGTAACATGGAACTGCAGCTCTCTGAAGAAAGATTCAAGCACGGAGAGTAAGAGAAAATACATAAAACAGCCACAATTAGACCTTAAACCGAGGAGGAAGAAATGATCAACCTTATCATCATATTCCTCCCAGCAAAGAAGAAGAAAAAACCCATCGGTATAATTTGCCCCCTCAGGATGCTGATGAGTCACTGCAGCAATGCAAAGGAAGTAGGGAGAATTTATCATTAGCGGAATGGCGTAGATACTTTTGTTCACTGTGTTTATTTTTTTTCTATTGCTGACAACCTTTAATAGAAATTGAATAATTTGGATATTAGTTGTTAGCGCTGCTGTAACTGGATGAATGGTAAGTGATTGCTATATCTTGATTAGACTGAAGCATTAATTAGACTGCCAATAAGTTCTAATTCTTGAATCCTCATGTAAGCATGTTTTTTCTGTGCACTTTGGCTTGCACAAGCTACTTCTCCGTTGCCTGTTGTGGCCAGGATGGGGCTGTGTGATTTGGGTGACAGAGTGATGTTTTAACTCCCTGGGGCAGGGGCTGAGCTGGGCTGTGGGCAGAACAGCGGAGAAATTCAGAGCTCAAGTCCCTCAGGCCTCGGCAGTGGTTCTTGGCTCTTTCTCCTGCTAATATTAGGACTGGTTTGAGGAAGAATACGGTTCTGTGAAATAGCTATTAATACCATACAAAGCTTGGATGGAAGTCAAAAATAACAGCAAATGAGAAAACTACTAACCACACAGCCAAACAGGAAGTACGGGTAGGGCTTGGTGTTGTGAAAGATAAACGGTGGGAAGGCAAAGCAAAAGAGCTGCAATAAGATGCAGAGAGGAACAATACAAATAGCTCTGGGATAGCTTGAAAACAGTCCTTGGCTCCAAAACGGTTCTTTTACATCAAATTGATGTAAACAGATTCTTACATCAATAGATGTCCAGAGCCTGGAGGAGGATCGCAGGGCAGCAGGAGAGCACCTGAAGAGCAGATTAAAGGAATTCCAGCCAGTAAGTCAGCTTCATCGGGGGCCCAACTTAAATACCTCTGTGCGAACCCACATAGCGTGGGGAATAAAAGAGAGGTGCGCACGCCTGCAGGGCTGTGGTCTCTTGGCATCGCAGAGGTGACCAGCTGGAGTGCATGGAGCTCCACCTGGGGAGGGATGAGGAGCCAACGGAGAGCTTAGGGGTCAGGATGATAGGGAGGGCAGGGACAGATGGTGTTATAGTGGGGGTCTGCTACAGGCCACCCGACCAGGGAGACCGAGCGGATGAGGCCCACTAGAGACAGATAGAAGCAGCCTCCCGTTTGTAAGCCCTGGTCCTCATGGGGGACTTCAGCCACCCCAATATCTGTTGGAGGGACAACACAGCAGGGCATAAGCAATCTGAGAAGTTCCTGGAATCTGTTGATAACTTCCTTCTCCAAGCAATAGAGGAGCCAATGAGGAGAGGTGCTATGCTGGACCTTGTTCTCACCAACAAGGAGGGGCTGGTGGGGAATGTGAAGCCCAAGGGCAGCCTCGGCTGCAGTGACCATGAAATGGTGGAGTTCAAGATCCTTCGGGCACTGAGGAGGGCAAACAGCAACTCCTACTACTCCGACTACTCTGGACTTCAGGACTTGTGCAAAGCATTTGACACTGTCCTGCGCGACATCCTTGTCAATAAATCGGACAGATGTGGATTTGTCGGACAGACCACTTGGTGGATAAGGAATTGGCTGGATGGTTGCACTCAAAGACTTGTGGTCAATGGCTTGATGTCCAAGTGGAGACCAGCGACGAGCAGCGTTTCTCAGGGGTTGGTACTGGGAGCAGCGCTGTTTATTATCTTTGTCGGCAATATGGACAGTGGGATTAGAGCACACCCTCAGCAAGTTTGATGACGACATCAAGCTGTGTGGTGGTGTTGACATGCTGGAGGGAAGGGATGCCATCCAGGGGGACCGTGACAAGCTTGAGAAGCGGGCCCGTGCAAACCTCATGAAGTTTAATGAGGCCAAGTGCAAGGTCCTGCATGTGGGTCAGGGCAATCCCAAGCACAAATACAGGCTGGGCGGAGAAGGGGTTGAGAGCGGCCCTGAGGAGAAGGACCTGGGGGTGTTGGTTGATGAGAAGCTCAGCATGACCTGGCAATGTGCGCTCACAGCCCAGAAAGCCAGCCGTATCCTGGGCTGCTTCAAAAGAAGTGTGACCAGCAGGGTGAGGGAGGGGATTCTGCCCCTCTGCCCCGCTCGGGTGAGGACCCCCCTGCAGCGCCGCGTCCAGCTCTGGAGCCCCCAGCACAGACAGGACATGGACCTGCTGGAGCGGGGCCAGAGGAGGCCACGGAGGTGATCAGGGGCTGGAGCACCTCTGCTGTGGAGACAGGCTGAGAGAGTTGGGGTTGTTCAGCCTGGAGAAGGCTCAAGGGAGACCTTATAGCAGCCTTTCAGGACCTGAAGGGTGCCTGTAAGAAAGCTGGAGAGAGACTTTTTACAAGGGCATGTAGTGATAGGATGGCTTTAAACTGAAAGACGGTAGATTTAGATCAGATATAAGGATGAAATTCTTCACTGTGAGGGTGGTGAGGCAACAGAATGGGATGCCCCATCCCTGGAAGTGTTCAAGGCCAGGTTGGATGGGGCTTTGAGCCACCTGGTCTAGTGGAAGGTGTCCCTGCCCATGGCAGGAGGGTTGGAACTAGATGATCTTTAAAGGTCCCTTCCAACCCAAACCATTCTGTGATTCTATGAAATAATGCTTATTGAATTCTCTGAGCTGATTGAAAGGAAATCCTGGTTTATTGACGTGGACATTTCCTGAGTTTGGAAAAACACGTGTCTGTCATAAAATTCCTCTGCTGCCTACTCAAGAATGGAGAGGGCTTGAACCAGCTTGGTGCTCTAACCCGCTCCATGCCTTGGAAATGAATCTGCTTTTCTTAAGCTTGTTCCTTTACCCACAGCAGCCTGCTGCTGTCGCTGGCCAAGACTGTACGTCTGAGTCCTGGTTTTCATCTCCCTTCGTAATAGCTATTTTACTTGTGGTATTCTGTGAGTAGAGATGTGGCCGGTCTGTAGGAGTAAACAATCTTTATAAGACCAAGTGAACTGGTTAGGAAATGGAGAGGCCAGCGGGCTCAGAGTCCTTTATCAAGCAGGAAAAGGAAGAACAGAAATCCAGACTCTTGGCTTGATTCTTCTTGGCCACAGTGAAGGGGCTCTGAACCCCCACAGTGGTCTGCAACATGAAGCAGGAAAGACAGAGCCTGGAAATGCTGTTCTCCTGAAAAGCAGTGCCTGAGGGGTTCAGACATCTCAAGGAGATTCAGCTGAGTAGCAAAGGCCAAAACTAAAAATACACCGAGGTGTGGCAGTAGGATTTCCCTGACAAAGCTCGAGTCCTGGCTGAATATTTAAAATCTTTTGCTGTTAATTGCATCTAACTTCCTTGTTGGCATTGAAGTGCAGGTGAGGCTTCTATGAGTAAGAAGACAGGTAACAAAAAGGTGGTTTCAGCTTCTCTTGCACCTTTCCAGATTGTATTGACCCTGCTACTCCAGGCTGCGCTACTTGCCGTTCTGCGTGGGGACGTACACGCTCCTCCAGGGAAAGAAGGTGGCAGAAGCAGAGTTTTGCCGGTATATCAATACTTGCACAGAGGCATTTGATTCACGCAGCTTTGCCCGGTCACCGTACAAATCCCTGGCCAACAGCTACGCTGACAAAAGCCAGTGGTCTCCACCTGTTCAGAAGCTAGAGGATACACAGAGGTTTGCGGTATCTTTTACTAGACCAAAATAGGTAACCTTTCTCCTAGGCAAGGGCTTATATACTTCAAATATGCCTGTTTTCTCCTGCTTTATAGCAGAAGGTAATTGCTTCTGACCGCAGCCTTAGTAATTGGGACCAGTAGGTGGCAGAGGATTTCCATCAGTGAGCGGTCTGTACAAGGTGGGGGTGTCTCATTGCCATTCTCTCTCCAGCCTGCGAATAAGCAGCTGTGCTTTTGCACCACTTCTAGATTTCTGCCTGGCAGCTGGATTAGTTTTTAACAATATTCCGATTTCCCTCCCCGCCCCCTTATTTGGATGAAAACCCCTGTATTTGGAAATGTGGCGGTTTCCCTTGGGTGTAAACCGGGAAGGAAAACAGATCAGGACCTTAAAGAGCATGAGCTGCCTGTGGAGGGCGTTCATCCTTCTTCACAACTGAGCTATGAAGGGCCCAAGAAAATGACCGGGCAGCAAGTTTAAAATGAAAAAGGAAATATTTTTTCCATATAATGTATTCTGAAACTGAGAGCAACATTGTGCAAAACCAGCCTCTGCCTCACCAAAATATTTGACCTCCTTATTTTCCAATGCTTTGAATGCACAGCAGGGAACAGCTGCTCTGTGCGTGCCCTGATTCTTACACTCACCTAAATCACCCCATACTGGAAATTAGACCTACTGAATTCCTCCAGATAAAGGTGACATTCTGCTTTACTGATGCATGAGCACCAGGTGACCACCAGAGAGTGGATTTGCTGCCATGGGATGACACAGAGCTCCTAGCTGGAGACGGCAGTGAATAGCTTCACTCCAGACACTCCTGCTTCCCCCTGAACTACACAGGGGATGCTTATGAAACTGGGTCTTCTATAACCCGCAGTAAGAGCTGGACAGCTTCTCAAGCGCACACAGAGAGCAGAAAAAGGGAGCTGTTAAGTAGTTCAAAATCTTAGGCTGAAATACCTTCCTGAAGTGCCTATCTCTCCTGAATTAATCTATTTCCAAAAATATGAGGATTTGACTGCCTGTTTTCAGCTTGGTGAGCCAATGAGGTCACTGCAAAAGCTTGATCAACAAGAGAAAAATAATTCTAGGGAAAAGAAAATAGATGATAGCGAGGGGTTCAGTTAACTGACCTCAAAAACACAGCCCTCAATGTCTGCCATCTACGTGACCGCCTCACCATCTCGCACGTACAAAGGGTATGTCTGCAGAGTGCTGGAAGACACTCTGATACCAACGAACTCCCCTGGCTCCTCAGGGAGGGCTTCTTATCTCCAAGAGCAAAGCCTTCCCTTCTATCAGCACTTAGAGAGACACTCAACTGTCTTCCAACTGCTCTGATGCGGTGATAAGCCCAGAGCATTTGCTACTCAGCAAGGCTGGGAAACTCCAGAGCACCAGGGTCTGATCTAGGGCAGGCAGCTCGGCAGTGGGGAACAGCAAAACTCTGCCGTAAGCAAGCAGAAGAGCTGGAATCCAGGGAGCTATTCACAACTCTCCATTTTGACCCAGCTCGTTCCCTGCAAGGCGCTGTAGCTTTCATGCCATCTCGAAAGACTGGGTAGTGCAGAGCTACCTTGCAATCGCAGGCAGTTAAAGCCGAAAGCAGCTCTTACTGATGCACCCCCTGAGCTGTGTGTGGTACCTGTCGCTTAATCCGCATGGTTCTTAACTCCAGCGGGGATGCGAGCTTTGCGGAGCAGAGGCTTTCCAGTGGTGGGAATGGCCAGGACCCAGCTGTATCATTCAAAGGGACTGAGGATGGTTCAGCTGGGAGTGTAACAGGGGCACGGAGAGGGTGCCTGGTTTGTTCTTTAGAAACAATTGATGAGGAGATGGGGAAGAACATGTGGGGAAGACAGCTGGCTGCAATAGCTCAGAAATAAGACCAAATCCTACACTTCTCACAAGCCAAGGCATTGCAGAAATCTGAGTTCCTATCTGGTCCTAGCTCTTCCCACAGCAATAACTGCCTGGGGCAGGGGACACAATGTTCCAGCCTTCTTTATTCCAAACCAACTGTTTGCCTAATTCTGTATTTCTCCCACTGGATTTGGGATCTCTCTTCTGAGGCTACAGGGGGAGTCTCTCCTTGTTTTCTGGATTTGGAGTGTGTTGCAGGTCTGCAGAGGGAGGGGGACAGCAGAGCTGCCCAGGTGAGCAGTGACTTGCATCTGAGATGACGAGGACTGGCAGCCGTCAGTGCTGAGAGCATCCGCGGCTGCCGGAGGAGGCAGCAATTGGCCCCAACTCTGAAACCTAGTTCCAGACCACAGGAAAGGGTGCAAGAGGCTTCCTGGGCTTTGCAGGGTTGTTAACTAATGAAAGCCAGAGCATGAGAGAAAATCAGATCCTCTGATTCCAGCAGCCAACTGCTGGTCCAAAGGCACGTGGTCCTACTATCGTGGCATAAAAGTAATAAGAAATTGTGGTGTTTTTGATAAGATTGATAAGATTGCAGCAGTAATATGCTGCAATAGTTCTGAGCCAGACTCTGAGAGCAATGGGAAAAGAAGAGAAGCTGAAGCGATGACAGCACAACATAATGTGTAGAAAGAAAGAATAATAGCCAGTGGATGATTTAAACAATGTGTTAATTAAAATAATACAGATATTGAAGGACAAATCTGTTTCCTGCACAACTTAGAAAAAACCAGAACGTGGTACACTTGGACTAGTTAACAGCAGCTGTGGGTAAGAGTAGGCAAGAAGATCCTCCCGAGTGAAATATTGAGGTGCTTTGCATAGAATGTAAAAGTTCTGAAATGTGGCTGAACTTATAGAAAGTCCCGTGGAAACAAAAGAAAAGAGTCATCAGACATCTGTGCCCACGCAGTTCAGGACAACCTGTTATTCTGGGTGTATCCGAGATGAACTGTAGCTGATTCTACGATTCCTTGGATTCTTCCTGGGGTAGGAGATTATTTCACTGCTAAGTAATGGAGAGGTTTCTATATG
>VZTV01052425.1:3555-31546 GCA_013400875.1 Anhinga rufa
CGGGCTGCGGCGTCACCCCCAGCATGGCGGCGGCCTGGCGCTCGAGGCGAGGCGGTGGTCTGCGGGCCCGGGGGAGCTCAGCTAAACTCATCGCAACCTCTGCTGCGTTAGCCTGGCCCGAATCAACACCCTGCCGCAGGCCTGCCGGCCCGAGAGGCGCTGTGCGGGGCCGGCGGGCGCTGCTGGCAGCCGTGCCCAGTTAGGCTGGGTCGGTTCCCAGTTAGGCTGGGTCGGTTCCCAGTTAGGCTGGGCCGCGGGGCGCAGTTGAGCGCCCCTTCTGCGCATCGCCCGCGGCGGTGTGCCGATGGGGCCGTGCTACGTCGAGGTCTTCCCTGCAGCTCCCGTGGCGTCACGGGTGACGCGGCCGTGGCTGAGGTGTCGGTGTGGTCAAAAAAGAGGGTGAGGGCAACATCCGCGGTCATCGGCGTCGAGTTTTTCCTCATAGATTTTTCTCATAGAGCTTGGGGAGCTTTGTTGGGTTCCGCAGGTAAGGGCCTGAGCCTGTGGTTTGGCTTTCAATGGCACCTCTATCGCTTGAAGGATCAAATCCTGAACAGCTGCTGCTCAAACTGCTTTTCAGGCTCAGTGCTCTTTACGCTGGTATAAAATGCTCCATACGTGAAGGAGTGTCCTTACTTACAGGTGTTAACAAAGCAGTGCCCTGTTGCTCATCAGACCCAATGGTCCAGGTGCTGTAGGCATGTTATGGTGCTGAAGTCAAGCCTAAGGACGGCCTAGTGCCTCACGTGTTCCTTGTGATTTACTGGAGTGGTGTTTAGGCAGCGGTGAGGCTAACATAAAAAGACAGTAGCAAGCCTGCCCTCGGAGCTCTCTTCTCTTTTATTTCCCTCTCTTGGAATCTGTGTCAGAAAGGGTGGTAAGCCACAACCAATAATTTCATGAAGCTACTTTGGCCCTATCAGCGGTGTTATTCTAAATACCAGTGTATCCATGTGTGCATGTGTACGAGCCTATCCACAACGATACATGAAAACGTGTTAATTACCAATAACATATAGAATGCTGTTGATTTTTTTCCTTGGTGAGGAAATGATGTTTTTGATTGGTGGGTATTTATATTTCTGGTAATTAATTCAGTTTTCCAAAATTTTAGGGAATTTAGAAGTTGTCAGCCAAGGGCCTGTCCCATCTGGTCAGGCCAGTGAGCGCACTGTGTCGTTTCCTTGGGAGGAAGATGTTCACAACAGGTGTCTTTATTCTTACTGTTGCTGTTTATTTGAAAGTGTGTCAGAGTTATTGGAGCAGAGCCCTGTTGCTCAAGAGAGGTACGGACGGGTAACTGTGAGACTCCTAGTCCCGAGTGCCATCACACCATGGGCAGCTTTCATCTACAGCAAGTCTGCTGCTTTAATAGCCAAGGGAGGTATCGCTGTTGTTTTGGAGACGGGTTGGGCCAGTGTGTTGGGAGCATGCATCCAGCGTAATCACAGTCTCTGGTATTTTCATTTCAACAGTGTAAAAAAGGCGACTTCAAACATGGTGGCAAAATCAGGAGCTAACCTCATTACTTTCTTTTTCCCCCCTTTTGGAGTCAGTTAAAGGGACTTCCCCTTATTCCTGTTTGTTTTACCAGGAAGGTTGCAAGAAGAGATCTTAGAGCTGACTGATTCCAGCAGAGGGGTGGAGATTAAAAATGTCAAAAATTACTACAGAGCTTCTTTTGGAAAGAGCTGTTCCAAGATCTACGAGGCTCCGAAAGATCGAGACGCTGAAGTAAGTGCAGACAGGCCCATGGAAAATTCCAGCTGAATTCAGCCTGGGCAATCCCTTTTTTTGTCTTTTTTCCCCTAAGCATTTTTACTGAAAAAAAGAGAGACGGTTACAAAGCACAGAATGGGAGATGGCATTCTTGATGCGGGATCAGTGAGCGCTAGTGGAACTGCATTCACTAGATAGGTTATCAGCAGTTACCACCTCTTTTCACCATATATATTGTATATATGCTGCCACCTTATTTCTGTAAAACTGCTTAAGGCTGGATCCTGATTTCCTAGCCCTAAGATATACTCCCTACCCCCAAAACTTCTGTCTTTGCTAGCAATTGCTTAATGTGAATAAGAGAATCTCTTCGGGCTGGTTTGTAGAGGGTTATAAAAATATTTTTTGGCATTATTTCCCCTATCTTTTCATCTCCCTCCATCACTATCTATCTCCTCTAAATCCAATTATGTTAGTACCTCAAACATTGCAGAGAGGGAGAATAAACTCTGACACTCTTAGAAACCACTAAAAACAGTTTTGTTGCTCAGATCCTTAACAGAGGTCATTGAAAATGTGTGTCTTTCCAAATGTTTAATACAGTGGAATTTTGCTATTCCAGAACTGGTCAATCCAAGTGACTCAGCTAGCCAATTTCTGGCTGGCGCCTTTGTTGTTTTCGTTGCTGATGTAAGAGTTTTGGGTTTCATATGTACCCTTTAAAGTTATTTATTTTAGGTTTTCTTGTGCTAAACTAATTGATTTTAGAGATAAACTCAAAAGTTTATCTGAAGGGTATAGGCTGCAGTAATCTGGGTAACAAAGTGATGTTGAGATGTTTGAAGTAGTGAATTTCTAGAGCGTGGCTTTTTCCATGCAGCTTCATAGCGTGATTTTGAAGGGTTATATTTCAAAAGTCCATTTGGAGAACACTGTGTGAGTTTCTCCCCAAAAGGACACAGTAGTCACGCTCAGCTTTGCAGCCAGCTTCAACCTTTCTTACATGCTTTGACTGGCTGGTTAGGCTTCTGAGACGACAAGTGAAGGAGAAGTTGTCTTGCTTCCTAAGTTTATTTACCTTGTTTATTCACACTTCATTTATATTTAGAAGGCCTTTTTTTACTAATCATTAGAGATGGAGATTCTGTTTGTTAAAGGAACTCAGGCTTGTGTCCTCAAGAGATGTTGGTTGCCAGGACTAGAAGCTCGCTTTGGAGCTCAACTAAATTATGTAATCCAAATGACCCTTCTTATAATATGCAGTTTTCACTTTCTTACAGAGAAAACATATTTTTTTCCCCTCACAAATATTGTACCATTTTTTCTTTCGGGACAGAATGGTTCTGTTTTGGTGGCAGCCTTGGGATTTTGTTAGGTAGATTTCCGTATTTGCCATTGGAAGTTTCTGCATCAAAATTCACTGGAAAAGAAATGGAAAAAAAATCACTTTTTTTGTGAAGTTAGTTCTTTGAAAACAGCCAAATGACTTGGGCACCTACTCTGTACTTAGCCTGAACTTAAATTCTAATGCAGAGAAGAAAAGTTTTGAGCCAGATCAGCAAACTGATCCAATTTGCTCCATCGGTATGTGAGTGCAAGCATCAGCATGACATGGGGAGGACAGGACTAGCCTTTTGGAATCTCCGTAGTCTTGTATTGCTTACACCAGTTGTGAGATGAGTGAAATCACAAATCTAGTGCATTCTATGGACAGGGTAGACTGATGCTGCAGTGAATAAGTGTCTTGTTATTGCCATGGCTTGTTTTGTTGAATTTACATTGCAAAGGAATGAAAGACCAAAATTCTTAAGAGGTGTAGTAATTTTTTCTATGAACAAGAACTTTTCCAGTGACTCGCTGCTCATGACCAGCTCTGTTACCTATAGGAGGTTTATCTGGATTGCAGGTTAATTGTACTGCAAATACTTTGTTAGACTTTTGAGTCTCTGATGGTGTCTGTTAGCTCAGACACAGCATGTTTTCCACATATGTGTCCTTGCAGTCCAGAATGCTGCAGACAAAAAGCAGGTTTGGTCAGATTTACCCAGTGAGTTCTGCTAGACTGAGAGGTGCCACCAGGTGGAATCTTGTGTCCTGTGAAAGTCAGCACTTGTTTTTCCAAAGAACTGCAGATAGTTCACGTTACCTTTGTTTTCAGCCTGTCCAAGCTGCAGTTGAAGACTGGAGACTTAGACCCGCGTTTGTTTTCCCGTCTGAGGCATCTGCAGAAACTAGATCTCTCTGATAATTTACTGGACAAATTTCCCAACAGTCTAACCCTGCCTGATCTGCGTGTCCTAAACTGCAACAACAACAAACTGGAAGATGTAACTGCTCTGAAACAGTTCCCTCTGCTCGAGGAGCTAACCTACGAGAACAACGTGTTCTTGACAGTGAGTTACCTCCCAACCTTCCAAGCTAAGCGTTAAACAGAGGGGGAAACAAACAGAAGTTATGCCTCATTCTGGTATACTGTTCTTAGGCAGCAAGCGTTAGGGCATCTGAGAAAGCAGCCAGTCTTTTTGCACTCCTTCACCAGTTTGTGCCACTATTTCCCAATCTGCAGAAGTGACTTGCCCAAAACCACTCAGATATTAAAATCTGGGTGTCTTGAACTCCCAATTCCCCAGGCCAGAGTCTCATCATAGGTAGCTTACCAGGCAGGATATCTTATGCTCATGCTTGTGTAAAACATAGTAATGACTGTGTAGAAATGTCCTTCTTATATGTAGTTTCAGTGCCCCTTGTGCTCTGGAAGAGCAGACCTGGTCCTCTGATGGGGGGTTAAACTTGGTGATTATTAGCCTAGTTTAGATTTTCTGACTTCTCCCAAGAGGCTTTGCTGACTGTACAGTTTAAGCATCTGAAACTGTAATTTTACTTGTGCTTTAAACTGGCATCAGCCACCATCGCCATCCTCAGATGCTTATTTGCTGTTGCATGCTGGCAGAAGTATATGCGTGGCTCCATAGTAAACTGGAGTGGGGAACTGGTCTGACCTAAACCGCACCTGACCCAAAGAAGCCCTGCTGGTATTCCTTTACTGTATGCAGGGCAGGCCATCCTCTGTACTAGACCCGCACTCAGAGTTAAAGGAACAGAATACCCTGCATTGCACTGGGGCCGGAGCAGGTGAGCCTGGCTACACTGCCACCACCTTGTGTTGCATGTTAGTATTGCGTAAGCATGAGGCAGGTCTGTGTGCAGTTTAGATCCCAACTCACAGGAAAAGGTTAATTTACAATTAAAGGGTGATATTCAAGTCAGAAATGCTGAGAAGATTTTATGAAATGGCTTTTCCTGACCAAATATATTCTTCTTCTCCTTGGCTGTATTTTAATAAAGGACTAAAGCAAGTACCATGTGTACAATTTTGTAACTCCGATCAATGTCTTCTCTTTCTAGCTCAACGATGACTATAAAGTAATGTTTCTTTTGCAAAATCTTCGGCTACTCAATGGCAAGGATATAACCAAACTGGCTAATCACGTGAGGCGTGTCAACAGTCGTAAGCTCACCAGCAAGGTAAGATGTGCTCATTTTAACAACAGAGTTGCAAACAAGCATCAAATGGTTAACGATAATTCTGGTATGATCTGAGCACAGCCCGCAGTATGGGTCACCTCGTAAATGTCTTACTGCTGCTTTCTCTGGTCACTGCTTGCATTTGCTCTGCCTGTTCTGTGTAGCCAACTTCTGCCTTCAGTTTAAATCCCAGGAGCAGGGCCAGCAAGGCCTGTGTCTGACCCTCTAGTTTTTCAGGTCACTCCTATCATAGTTCAAAAATGGGAGAAGCCTGGTGCTGACATAACAGCTGCATACACCTCCCCATCTAATTTACATTACTGCCCTGATCCCAGGAATGGGGAGCACAAAGCCAAGCTCAGGATAATTTTGCTTTTTTCAGCATACATTAGGAACAAGGATTTGTTCTTTCTTCAGCTGTGCATGTTTGGAACTGTATTTTCACTCATTTACATATGCAGTTTAGCTCCTGACAGATTGTCCGCCTGAAGCATGTTGTGATCTTGAGCAAAATTATTGTTCTATTATGAAAAAGGAGGGGTTTTGTGCAGTACTGCACAAATAATACCATTTATATTCTAGTTAGTTGGTTTTGTTAATTCCTCCTCTGTAGCAGTGGTGGAGAGATCAAATACTGAAGAGCAGGATGGCTTATTGTGCTACGTGTTATCTGTATAATACCTGGTACCTCAAAGGGTCTTGGTGAGGGCTGTCTAGCCTCTTATCCTCCAGGCAACTGGGCATGGTTGGCCATTTAATGAGACACCAAATGCTCCCCTGTGCTGTTCGTTTTGTGCTGGTATCTGTGTCCCAGATACTTTTCCCTGAATGTATTGCTTTGTACCTGTCTGCCCAGTTGTTACTGCTCTGTCTAAATGCAAAACATCCATTGGGTCCAAATGCTTATGGATGTGTTAGTACCCACCAGAAACTCTCAGATGGGAAACTGCTGATACGGGAGCATATGCATGATTGGGCCCATAGTTAATAAGCCTTTTGGAGTCAAGGTATCTTTATAAATGGGGATGACATGTGCACCAGTCCTGCCCATGCACACACTTGAACTGCAGGAAAACTCAAACACCCCTGTTATCCTGTGCCTGTTAGTTACCTGTCAGGTACTCCCTGTTAGTAGGGCATGGTGTAAGACTCCTTAAGACCATTTGCTATGGATCCAGAGGCATAAAATCGGGCATTGCTCTGGGTCCATGTTGATGGTATCTGCTGAGCCACACTCACTTAAGCTCGGTTCAGAGGAATTGGGTTTCTTGTTAGCTGAAGTTGTGGTTTGAACACTGATACAATAAATGGAATCAGTGCCATCATGTAGCTAGCAGAGCCTCAGAGTTGGCAGCTTCTTAAATACTTTCACAAGTACTCTTGTGCTTTTCTGCTCTGGTTTTCTGTAGTATTCTGTTGAATAAACTCAGTCTTTCTGCCTAGGTTACCGCTCACTGGGAAAAATTCTTCCGTGACCAACTTCCTGAGAAATACACAACTGAGCAAGTGAAGTCCATCAAGAAAAAGTTCCTGAAGTCAGTACAAACCAATGTTGTATATGGACCCAGCTCACTTGGTGAATTCACCCGCTGGCGGGTAGGTTACATTTCACTTACCCTTCTGTCCTTTAGGCAAGGACTCTGCAGCCTGATTCTGAAAGGATTTGATTAAAATGCTCTATGGATTTGGGTTGAGGGTATCAGGTCTCTTGCAGACAGGTGGTATCACTTTTTCTGGTTTTCTTCACTGCTTTGTTAAGCAGTTGCAGAAGCACTAGAACTAAACGTCCACCAAGTTGCAATGACTGTCATTAAACATTGCTTTTTAATTCATAGGCAATAATAATACTTGTACTAATTAACAAGACTGCAGTATCCTTAGTACATAATTACCTGCAAATAACTCTAATGGCAACCTTTAGTCTTGATGGAAGCTGTATGAAAGGAGAAAAGAAAATGGCAGAACTGTAGTTACTCCCAGTGGGGAAAGATACCATTTAGTTTGTAACATATGTTTTAATTGGATGTGCGTACATTCCCATCTCTCCTTTGACTTGTTTCATTTGCTGCGCTGTTGTTTTCGCAAATGTGTACCCTGGATGGCCATGACAAAGTTACGTTCTTGGGTCATGTAATGTCAGCAGAGGATTTGGCCTGCCAGGCTGGCAGCTGAGGACTCCTCCATCACTTGTGAAATTCATGTAGAATAGTGGAAGCAGATATTAAAAACTCAGCAAAGCAGATCTTGTCATTACGCATCAGACTGCTGTTGTTTCTCTGTCTTTTTTTTTTCCCTAACATACCCACATATTTGCTTCTAAGGTGAAAATGATTGCAGAAGAGTTTCTGGCGTGCTCACTGGGTCTGGAGTTAAACACAGATCCTGAACCAGAGGAAAAGATGGATGAGAATGAGGAAGAAGGTACAGAAAGCCCCAGAGAAGCTGCAGAGGATGTGAGTCAGGTAGGTGATTTTTCCCGTTACGTTAACAATGTCCTTTTTATTTCTTAAAAATTCAGTAGCACTTGTCAGTTTACATTTATGACCCTTTGGTAACTGCAGGGGCAGTTGTATAGGATGCAGCCTGTGTTCAGCAGCTGAGGCTTGTTCTTTATGGCCAGATTGAAGCTTTCCCAGCAGTGTGAAAGTTGAATTGTTCTCCAAGAGGAGAGAGCTTCCATTCTCACAGGAGACTTCATGAGTATAGTCCTACTGACTCCACCTCTCCTTTGAGGAAGGGATGTTTTTAATGAGAGGATTGGGCTGATGCATGGCCAGGCTGTGATGGTGCTTGCCGCCTTTGAAACGGCTGCAGACTGAACCCCCTCAGTCTGTGGGCCAGATTTGTTTTTCCTCATTGTATGTGAATCACAAGGAACTGGGCCAAGGGAAGGGACATGAAAATGAGGCTGGCTCTGTGATTTTTTTCATTAGCTTCTGCCTCTAGGAACTCTGCAGCTCTGGGCTGTCTGATTCTTGGAACCCAGTCTGTAACCGTGGGAGGGCACTTGCATTTGAATAATTAATATCTCTGATTTACAAATCATCTGCACATCTCAGGGAAGCTAGAAACCTTCTGCAGAAACTGATAACGTGCCTTTTATAGGTCACGGTAACGTCCAGGAAGAGGAAAAGAAATCGTTCAAAGCCAGGCTCTGGAAACAAGAGGTCCAAGTCCCAGGCAAACACCGAGGAGGAGGCTGTAGTTAATCCCAGAAAGTCCAGTCATGTGCAGGATGACCCAGCTCCTGATAAACCAAGAACATCGAACCAGCCAGCCAAAGAGGCAACCCCTGAGGAACGAGCTGAAGGGACACACAAGAATAGAGAGCAGTTTCCCAAGGGGCAAAGCAACAGAAGGTCCAGCCAGCTGACAGGGGAACAGAAAAGCCAGGAGCAGGACAACGGAGTTGTTAGCTTGACCCCAGTGAAGATCTCCAAGGGCAAGGTATGTTAATCAGCCCCCCTTGGGACTGGCTTTTGGCCTCTTGGTTTAGTGGGAAGAACTGCATTCAGTTTTCATCAGAGCTCTACCCTGCTTGGAGCTCATAATGGGCCAGATATATTGCGAGTTACCCATTTTGTTTTAGGGTTGTTTTTCTTTTGTTGTTTTAAATCTTTCAGAGGCATCAGGGAAGGCCCCCCCTGGAGACAGTGAATCCCCTGCAGGGGATGGATGGATCAGTGCTCTGAGGTGGTGCTCTGAAAGCCCGTTCTTAGAAAAGGGACTGGCATGACTTGCTCTTGGGTCAAACTGATGGCTGCATGGGGAAAGGTGTTTCCCCCTCAGCTCAGGCCAGTGGGATCTAAAGTGTTTTTCACATTTCTCTGCATCAGGAAACGGGGTTCTCTGCTGGGGTCTGCTGGGCACATCTTTTCTAAACAGTTGCCTGCTGGCTTAGGAGTCTTGAGCATTGGTGGCACCTCAGTCTCTCTGGTTCTCTGTAGCACAGAAGGGCTGAAAAATACTTCCATTTAACTCAGATTGCTGTGTTCAATAGAGGATTCTGTCAAGGCAATCACAGGTAAACCGCTGTCAGGGAATGAATTTTCTAAATGTGGATGGTTTATTGTAGGAGGATGTCAGTGCAGAGCCATTGCATTTTCTTCAGTGTCACAGTAAAGGCAACAGCCGCGAGGATTTTAAAACGCAGCTCTGGTCCTGTGTCTTCGAGCCATTGCTAGACTGTGGAGCCAGGAAAGGTGAGCTCTTAAAGAGGTTTGCAGGATTCCCAGAACCACCTGGCTCTGGAATCCCAGCGGACTCCATGTGTTAGACCCCTGCTCTTTCAAGCTGTAGTCTCCGTTGTCAGGAAGATGCTTGCTTACATACCTCTTTTTTGACTTTGAAAACAGGAGACTGGGAGAGCACCAGGCAGTGATAAGCTGCAGTCTGCATGTGTTATCCATAAACCTGGGAACTTCTCACCTATTCTTTTCATCTTTCAGATCCCATTGTGAGCTCCTCCAGAACGGTGGCAACATGTGGAGGGGAATCTGTCTGTCTGATTGATTGTGAGACTGGGACGGTGCTGAAAAAGTATAAGGTGGCTACAGAGGTAGGTTTCAAGTGGGAAGAGTGAGCATGGAATGGAAATACCATCATCCATTATAATTACACACATTACCATTACACACATTTACATTACCATTACATTACATTTTACAAAGAGTTCTGAAAGGTTTTCAGGCATTAGCATGGACAGGTCTTAAAAGGATGAAGATAGATAGTAAACATTTCTTGCTTATCCTTATAGCCCAGTTTGGTTATATTTTTCTTATTAGTTTAAAATATTAGTCTGCCTCTCTTCTCACACGTATGTGTATCCAGTCTGCTAAGATTGCTTGATGGCATAGAGGAATAAACATCCTGTTTGGATAGTTTGTGTTCTTCTGAAGGTTGTTTTGAGATTCGGTGCTCTTGCTCAAATAGTTGTGTCATTTCATGTGAATAGCTCTCGCGATGGTTGCCTTATCTCTGAGCTAACAGCCATCCTGCTGGCAGTTCTCTTTCACACTATTCTTGGTTTCTTTCTACCCTAGGAGTTTTTCAGTGTTGCATGGACAACCCTCACAATGGTCATCAGCGACAGTCGGAAAAAATCTCATAATATCTTGGCAGCTGCTGGGAGGAGAGGGATCGTCAAACTGATTCATGTGGCAGCTGACTTCTGCTATGGAGAGATAAAGGCTCATAAAAAGCCCATTGCTACTGTCTGCTTCAGCCCGAGTCAAGAAACTCACCTCTTTAGTAAGTGTCTGGTTCAGAATCTCTTTAGCTTTAGTACCTAATGTAGAAAAGGCTGGGCTGCCTTAACAAGGGGAGTTGTCACCAGTGCAAGCAGGTTTGGGTAGGGACCACACACATATACAAAAAGCACAGACAGACGTTATGGAGAGGGTATTGTTAGTCTTGTATGGCAGTAATCTACAGAAGGTACAAATCGTTTCAGCCACAGAGCCCGACTCTAGCTGAGGTGCAGCAGCTCCTGTCTCTCGCTCGGTAGCTCGCAGGGTGGCTGTCACTCACACATTAGCCACAAACAAGCCCAGTAGCAGATCCGTTCCGCAGGGATGAGTAAGAAGAATGATAGCCAGAGCAGCCTGCTGGGGGTCAGGCAGCACGCGGTCAGCTGCCGGGCTCTCATTGAGCACGGCAACGGGCAATGCAGCATATAACGGGCTGTTGGGTTTCATTTTTTCCAACGAGCAAAACTATGTGCTTAACTGCTTTTGAATAAATGAAAATTTTTTTGAGTTCTGTGCCTCATCAGAAATTTTTATTGAGGTCCTATTCAGGATGTAGAAGAGAGCCTTGCCACAGTAGGGCCCACAGAGGTTGAGGCTTACAGACTGGTAGGAAATGAACCATGTTACAGATTGCAGCTGCATTGTCAGGCCTGTAATCTGTTAGAGCCATTCACACCACACCTGCACCCCACAGCACATTGTTTCTCTTGCCTACAATTACCCACATCCTGGAGTGGTTAGAGTGCTACATGAACCGTTGAAAGTGGAATTTTTTAAAAACGTGGGTGGCTCTAGTGGATACTTTTCAAGAATAGGCTCAAGCATGCAGAAAGCAGAAGCCTAGAGGGATAAATTGATAGCATGTCCGTATAATGGTGTGGACAGAAGGCTTATTATATTGCATGGAAGAATTTATAATAATAAAGTGAGAGTCTTTGCATGCATCTTTGGGGACTGGACACTAACCCGTTTACTCTGAGTTTGAGGGGTGCCATCTAATTAGGATTCAGGTTACTCTGAGTGATCTATTAGGATTGTTTCTGCTATCAGTGTATCAGCTTGGTGACAAAGACGTCAAGTGTCTTTCACACTTTACGCCAGCGCCTAACTTTCCCGTGGGAGCTGCTGTGGATGCGAACACAGTAAGCCGTGGATATGTGGCATGAAGTGAGGCTGGAGCTCATGTTTTAGATTCCACTAGAACCCGTGACCAGAAACATGGCCTCAGAGGAGCACTAATTAATGACCTTGTGAGGCCACAACTTAGTAATAGACACCAGGAAACAAACTTTTTTATCTGCTCCTCTTAGAGCCCAGGATAAGAATGCAAATTACTGACTGTGCATGTTTGACCATGTCTGTGAAGTGGTGTTGAGCCAGGAGCCTCAGTGACTGCTGCTGTGCTTCTAATGAACTCTCTGGTGCCACAGGCTTAGAGCGTTACAGCCTGTGACACAGGTAGAATTGCCAGCTAGCACGAGAAGAGCCAGATGAGCAGCGGTGTCACTACCTGCTTCTCTTCTGTGTCCCACAGCTGCATCC
Source organism: Anhinga rufa (assembly GCA_013400875.1). Classification (NCBI taxonomy): domain Eukaryota; kingdom Metazoa; phylum Chordata; class Aves; order Suliformes; family Anhingidae; genus Anhinga; species Anhinga rufa. Next base: position 15,591 of record VZTV01052425.1, read on the forward strand.
TATGACAAGCGAATTGCACTCTGGGATATTGGGATTCCAGACTGCGACTACAATTTCAAAGCAAGGTAAAGGCTCAAGAACCAGATGTGGCCAGTCCAGGAGCTTATAACTGTCACTTCGCAGCACCGCTTAACTGTTTGTTCTCTCTTTTTTTTTCTTTTTTATTTTTTTTTTTTTAGCCAGCTGCTGGTGCTGGAAGCGTTCTCCGTTCCCTTGCGGATTGCCCTGGTGCCCACCTGCCCAGAGCAGTACCTGCTGGCTGGCTGTGAAGGCGGCTGCTTTGCCTGGAATATAAAACTGGATAAGGGACAAAAAAGCAGGTGACAACCAAAAGCTGGGGGCATGCCTTTGCTTTTCATAACAAGAACAGGTAGTTCTAGCAAAGGCTTTATTTCTAACTGAGGCAGTCTGAACAAGAAAAGCAGCACGTCCTACCACACTTAAAACATGCTCCCCTTCCCATAGTGGCAAGGAAAAATCCTAGCATAATGCTAAAGGAGTGTTCGAAGCTAGCAGCCCTGAGCCTGTAGTGATGCTCCAGTCTACAAGTGTTGCAGGCTGCTTTGAAGGAGGGCTGACATGTGTAATACAGTACCCTAAAACTTAAGGGCCTATCATCCTGAAGTAGTGTAAAATCTTGGATCGAGTTCCAGTCTCACAGCAAGGCCTACCCTGCTTCTGGTACATGAGGTTACCCAGGAAACTGGCACTCTGTGGGAGCACAGAAAAAAAATCACAAGAAGCAAGTGAATTTGTGTCCTGCCGATACACGCTAATCCTGATGCCTACAAAACCAGATGAAGTAAAACAGCAGTCCCTTAAGCAAACTGGCTTCTGCTATATTAATAAACCCAGGTGGCTGAAAGCATAGGTTCAAGTGGGAATTCATCTGAGCTTGGCAAGAGACTCACTAACACATGAATTTCCTTCTGGGCTCTGTACCCAAGCACCCTTCCACTGCTGCCCATTCAGGACTTGACTCATTTCACCCTTCCCCCTACTCTAGGCCTTTTGAAGCCATATTCCAGTTTCCTGATGAGGATGGAGACATGACAACATCTCACAGGGTTGACGGTTTGGCTTTTCTGAATGATGATGTCATTGGTGAGTATAAACACAATAGCCCAATCCAGAAAAAAAGCAGGTGGCAGGCTGAAGCCAGCATGATGAGCAGAGGGACTGAATGGGGTGTAACTACCTCTTAGCTAGATTCTTTGGGGGCTACACAGAATGGAGTTTTCTCCCAGAGTTACTTTCCTTAAAATGTAGGCTAGAGGTGCAAACCCATCCCTGAGCAGGACTGGAAATCAGGTGGCCCCATCCCCAAGAGCACACTTGGCCGAGTAGTGCCCAAGTGGAAGGGAGGAAAGCCCCTTTCTGCTCAAGGGCTGGTGGCAGCAGTATTTTTTTGCAGGGGAATTGGGGGTTCCCACATCTGGAAGGGTGCTTAAGGCATGGGCTGGGTCTTTCTGAATAGCTTATGCTTGTTCTGCAGTTCAGGAACATAATCATGAGACTGAAAAATCCCTCTGCAGCCTCCGGTTAGCCTGGAATAAGGTAAAGGAGGTGAAAACTGTTGCTGCTGGTATCAGCTCCCACGTCTTAAAAGCCACCTTCTGGATGGACCACCTTCACCAGAGGCCAGCCTTTATCTTGAGGCATTTCACTTCTCAGCAACTGACACAGCCTCTCCCCTCTTTCTTCCCTAGTTTCCAAGAGCTCTAAACCAGGATGCATATACTTATGGAGCTGGAGTCAGTCTTTTGATGCAAAGGGGAAGGGATACCAGCAAACAGTAGATGCAGTTATCCTGGCTGAGCTCGAGTGGTCCATGACAGACCTGTCCTACCTGACGCTCAGCACCTGCCCAGGTAGGCAGCACCCCGCCTCGGGGCAAGCAGGGAGGTGGCATCAGTCACTGGAGCAGAAATGGGTCCAGATTTACTTTGAACAGTTGTGCACACCTCCCCTGTCACCTGTCAGAGGAGCCTGGCGTTGGAGGCAGAGGCCTGGGGTCCAGTCCCCATCAGAGCGAGCGTGTCTGGTCTCCCCTCTGCAAGCAGCAAGAGCCCTCAGCTCCCTGCACTGCAGCTCCAGCCCAGCACCAGCTCTCTATAAGTAATACAGAAATGCAGCTATACCATCTGCCATACGGCAGGGGAACAGCTCGGGCTTACAGTGTTACACCAACTGTACAATGCCAACATGGTCTTCCTTGTACAGCTCTTCACGGAGAGCTGGAGACTTGGCCCTGTAGCTTTTCAAGAGCCATTTTAATGCTTACTGCATCTGTTGTAAGGGGTAGGAATTCCCCATGCGGGGCAGCTGGCTTTTAAGACTAGCAAGGAATAAACAACCCTGATCTGATTGCCACTTTCCGAAACCAAAATATCTGAAAAAGTTAGAAGAAATGCCAAAATATTTATCACTAGCCTTTCTTAATAGAGTAAACCAGCTGATTTATCTTCAAATTGAGGCTCTTTTCCAGAGTGAGGTAGATTAATATATTTGTGCTAGAGAGAGAATTTTGCTGAAGCATGACATCCTCCACTGGGATCCTACAGCACTGTCTTGAGTTCTACCTTATAGAGGTGTGGACTCTCAGTTCCACACTCATTTTCCAGCTTCTTCTTTTGGTCTTGCAGCAAAAGACTACGTGTTCTGTGGTGATGAGAAAGGAGGCGTGTGGATGTACAACCTCTCAAACTACGTGACAGCGTGGAGCTCTGCAAAGGGAAAACACTCAGACAAGATGATCCCTCCCACGCAGGTAGGTCTCACTTACCCTTTGGGCTGAGCTGGGCCTCCCTCCCTCCCCAGTGCAGCTGTCCCGAGGCTCCTGAGCAGATTTACACTTACATGCCTGGTGTTTTCTCTACCTAACACGCACAAGCAAGTAAAAGCAATCTCCAGAGCACAACCAAGGCCATCTTTCTCATCTCATGCAAACACAACTGTGACAGCAGTTAGGAGCTGTAAGGCACGTCTGTTTGCTTCTGCATTCTGCAGCTTGGCAACTTTTCCTAGCAGAAGGGCCCTCAGCAAAAAACCGATGGTTAAACTGGAGAGCCCCAGATTGCAAGTGTGCAGACACTAGTTCCATGACAGCCAGAGGGGAGGGAAGCCAGAGCAGCTGTTCCCCAGCAGTATGGCACGCTGGGGAACGCTCACTCCTTCATATGCTCACACCACCCTTTGTTTTTGCTTGCTATTTCCTTGGCCTCCAGAGCTAGTCCTCCTTTGGGCAACTACTGTTCCCTTGCATGGCAAAGGCGCTGAAAGGACAATTGCACCCACACTCACAGGCTCTCACTGCAGAGCCCGGTCTCAAGCTACCATCATATACAGGTATGAGGTGACCTAGTGTTCCATGAACTCTTCGGCAGTGTATTGCCCAAATCAAGGGTCAGTCCCACCAGGACTGAGGGGCAGCTGCTTTCACTTTTCCCTTTCTGATCAAGTCCCTCTGCATTAAACCTTGCTCTTTTGGAGCAGTACCATAAAGCTGCACCACCTCCCTCAGAAAGGGGAAGAACCTTTTATTCAGCTTCCCCAGGTCAGTAGGGAAGTGGATTCCACAGAGACCCAGTCATCAAACCAGGCCCTGCAGTAATTAATAACCTCCCACTTTCAGAGACAATACCACCCTTCCTTTCCCACCCAAACTCTGTTCTCCTCGTAGATTCTCAAGTGGCCAGAGCTTCGAGCAAACGGGGAGCAGCTGAGCGAAGTCCTAATAAACAATGTGGTATCAGACCCTACTTTTACTTACCTTGTTGTTCTAACTAGTGTGAACATAACAGCGATTTGGAAGAAGTCATAGTTCCTTGTAACAGAGTTTCGTTCCCGTGCTTTGAAATAGTGCAGTATTAGTGACTGTTACCCATGTAACCATGAAGTTTTCTAGACCAGCTATTAATGTGCAAGAGGAAAAAAAAGGTAAGAGTTTGTTAAACTCATCAAGTCATTGTAAACATCCGGTTTCTTTTACTGTAAGTTTTCACAGTTTGTGCATTTGTTTTATAGGAATGACACTTAATAAAACAAAATACTGGTTCAGGTGGCAGTGCCTAGACTTTTTAAAAAGGAAAAGCAGAGAGTTGCGCTCAGCAGCTTCTTGTTCTGGGAGTACACTCACAATAAATGCACTAGCAGCCTGGTACAAATATTTGCCTTAAGGCTCAAATTAAGAGTAGAAATCATGTTAATGCCTTATCCATCAAATCAAACGAGACATTTATGTCTAGTGTAAAAAACAAACCACCAAATATTGCTGCTGCTGTCAAAAATTAAACACAAGTGAGACAAGGGGGAAATATTTGCCATGAATGGAGGTTTAAATATAGCATTCAAATAACAGGACGCATCATTCTGCCTCAGAAGTACAGTCCGCTCTAAATGGGGTGATTTTACTCGATTCCTTCTTGCTTGTCTTTAATAGCAACCTGTAAAACACAAACAAAAATACACGCGCTAAGGCAAGAACTGTTACTCAGCTGGAGGAAGTTAGTTTACACATTCTAACAGTCTTTTGTGAAACACAGGGACACAAGGGTTTCCACTGCAAACAATCAGTGGAAATCTCTACACCATCCAGAAAAATAATACTTAAATTATAATGAAAATGTATTTACAAAAGCGGTGTGCTGTTACCTTTTACCAGCAGATCAGAGAACACTACACAGACATTATCCTGTTCACAGTCCCCCAGGTTTTGTCTGAATAACCTTTCAGGCAGATGTAAGTCACAAAAATCAAGGGCTAAATAAATACCATTGCACAGTTGAGCAGAATCAATGAGAAGTGGTCTAAAAAATACTGCCCCAGAGTTTTGGGATGAGAAGTCAAAAAAAAGAAAAACCTACTTGGAAGAACAGAAAATTGGTTTCTACACTAATAACGCTGTGAGAAAACCAGTGCTAACGCTGGGCACCTAGGGAATTACAGAGCACCCACTGCGCCCTTGTTGTAAATAACCCTTCAGAGCAGCCAGGCTCCACGTGCCTCGACAGGAGCCAAAGTGATGCTGCAGGGCTCTGATGAATTTATTGACCTAAAATAGCAGCTCTAGGATGCGCTACCCCCTCTCTTTGTTTAACTTTTAATTGCAAGAAGCGCAAATATTTTAAAGAAACACGCTTACCCTGAACCTCTCCTCCAGGAGGGAGAGCTCACTGATCAAGTCCGTGATGGCGTTGGTGAAAGCTTCCTGGGGGCTGTAATCGGGGGTGGTTTGGACACGGATGATAATTTTGTGTTCCAGCGGGTGCGGGACCTTGTAGCCTGCAAATAATACCTGGGGGTCTTTCAGTAGCTGCCTGGAATGGGAGAGCAGCAGTGAACAACCACGCAGGGCAGCGACAGATGCTTTTTCATACTATAAAAAAATAGTTTTAAACGCCACGTTTCCTCCGGGCGTTGCCAGCATACTTCCCGGGTGGGTGTTATGAATGTTCGCGGAGGCTGTTCCCCCCGTTTTGCAGGCAGAGGTGCCCGACCTGACAGCATCTGTCACAATCTTCACAGGAAAAGGAAGAAAAGCCCCAAACACCCCCAAAATTCCCCTCCCCTCCCCGCCCGGCCGTGTGCGGGGGAGCCGAGCCCGCGGCGGCCTGGCCCTGGCCCTGGCCCTGTCAGGGCGAGGTGCTGTGACGGGGGGGCAGGCTAAGTCAACCCCTGCGTCGGCCTCACGGCTTCGACACCCCCCGCCCCGTGTTTATTCACGACAGAACAGCATGCGCACCCACCTGGTTTTATTCCTGTTGTCCTTATTNCGGCCCGAGCAGGGGCTGCGCCCCGGCCCCGCCGCCCTCACTTCTTCTCGCCCTCGAAGAGGAGGAAGGACTCGAAGGCCGNCACTTCCGCCCGCGCCCGGCGAGCCACAGCGCCCCCAGGCGGGCGGGAGGGCTCGGCGCAGGCGCCGCGACACACACACCCCCACACCCCGTGACGTCACGGCCCGTGACAGCAGAAAGGGCCTCACCGGCCGTGACGTCACCGGCGCCGCGGGAGCAGCGCTGGCACCAGTCACACCGTGTGGAACAGCGGCAAAACCCGTGGGGGTTCCACCAGTGCCCCGCCGGCAGGGCCATCGGCGATGCCACCAGTGCCACCAGCAACGTCACCGGTGCGGCCACCAGCAGCGCTTCCACCAGGCCACCAGCAAACCACCACCGATGCCCCCCCCGCCACCAGTAGCGCCACCAGAAATGGCCCTAGAGGCCACCAGTGCCACCATGAGCAGCCCCACTCGTGCCACCAGCAGAGCTTTAACCAGTCCCCAACCCAGCGCTGCCCCCAGAGCCACCAGTGCCCGTCCCTGTAGCCAGCAGCCTCCCCACCAGCGATGGACAGGACAGGGCTGTGGGGTACAAAGTGCCTTTATTGCCACCACTGCGGTCCCCAAAGTGTGGGGACCCCAACCTTCGGGCTCCAGGTCCCTCATGTCTGCAGCTGCAGCAGGGCGGGAGCTGGGGGGGCCGGGGACTGCGCCAGGCAGTGGCAGCCCTCCAGGTCCCCCAGCACCCCGAAGAGCCGGCTCAGCCCCTCAGGCAGGGGGGCACCTGTGTAGGTGGGGGGGAGCAGCATTGAGACCCTGCACCCCCCACGGGGGGCACCCCAGAACCACCACAGCCCCCCACCATGCCCAGGGACATGTCCCAACCAGAGCACCCCCAATGGGGTCCCCAAAATCCCCTCAAACCTACCTTCATCCCGGGGGCCATTTTGGGTGTCCTCTGGCTCCAGCAGCTCCCAGTACTTCTCCCTGGGGAGAGGGGGAGGAGAGGGATGGGCCCTTGGCAGGAGGTGGGGATGCAGGGGGGTGTCCCCCCCCGGGGTGGGGGCTCACCTGAGAGTCTCTCGGAGGCCCTGGAGGTGGTGGAAGAGGCGCTCTGCCTCCACCGCGGGGTCCAGGGGGTCGCTCCAGTCCTGCAGGGTGACGCCATGCCGGGTCCGGTCGCACCCCAGCCCTGCAGGAGAGCGGGTTTACGATGGCCACAGGGACCCCACCAGCACCCCCGTGGGGGTCCTGGGTGCCCTCCCCAGTACCTGTCCTCTCCCGCTGGTGGCAGCAGCTCCATTTGTCCCCCCGGAAGACACCGGGGTGGTAAGCACGGAGCATGTGGGGGTTGTTGACGCACACCTTGCGCAGGGCTGACAGCCACTGGTTCAGGTCGTTGACGCACTGCAGGGGGAGAGGGAGGTGTGACACCCCTCGGGGGGCGCGTCTGTCCCATCCCCGTTCCTGTCCCACCTTGCACTGGAGGTAGGCTGTCTCCTGCTGCCCGTCCGCACCCACGTAGACCACCTGCATGACGTGGGAACTCCCAAAGCTCTTCTCCTCCACCTTCTCGGCAGCGAGGATGTTGGCCAGGGCGATGGCACCAGTACACTGATGGGGGGGACACGTGACAGAGGGGGTCAGTGCCACCCACCCCACCACCACCCCCACTATCCCCTGGCACCCCCCTACCTCGGCACCGGGGTTCTTGCTGAAGCTGAGGGCCTCCCCAGTGAGGCAGAAGTGGAGCTTCTTGGCAGCAGCACCGGCAAGCAGCGGCCCCTTGCCCCGCGTCTTGTGGACGAAGAGCGGCCCCTCCTTCACCACCGTGGTGGGGGGACCGAGCAGCTGCCCCTCACCTTCCTCCATCTCCTCCTCTTCCTCCATCCCCACCAGCCAGACAATGAAGTCCTTCATTTGGGCAATGCCCTGCTGCAGGGCAGGCAGCAGCGGGGCCAGCCAGGCCTCCTTGGCCCGCCCAGCTGCTGGCTCCATGTTGCCCACCATCTGGACAGCCTGGAGATCCCCGGGAACGGTGGTGTCACCGGCAGCGCACCCAGCCCTCCCCAGTGGGAAGCAGCCAGGCACCCCAAAAACCCCACCTGTGTGACACCACCACCCCCCCCCGGTGCGACCCCCAGTCCCACCTTGGCCAGGAGCAGCAGTGTGCGGCCAGTGCGCGCGTCGGCGTGCGTCTCCCGCAGGTGGAAGAGCTTGGGGGTCATGATGGCCGGCGAGAAGAAGCGGAGGCAGAGGAAGCTGGTGACAGCCACGAACTTGGCATGCTGCAGCCAACCAAGGTTGGGGAAGGTGTGTGAGGGTCTGTCCCAGTGCGGGACATCCCCAGGCACCGCACACATCAACGTGCCAGGGACACAGCACCAGGGTTGCTGTTTGGGCGCAGCAGGGCCCTGCTGTCGCCCTGCGCCTCGTCCCTGGCAGGGGGCTGCCCCATCAACCAAAGCTGGGGACTGCACCCAGTGCACCCTGTCCCCTGGGGACATCCCTGTTTAACCCCTGGTCTATCCCCCGCAACAGCCCGACCTGGTGCTGGGGGAAGCGCTCGCTGACACGCTGGAAGATCTGCCGGAAAGCTGCACGGATGATGGGGGGACATGCTGGGGCTGACTTGACGATGGCATCCAGCAGCTCGCCCAGGTAGGACTGGAGGTGCTGGCGGCCCTGCTCGATCACCTCACACTCTGTCTGCACCCGGTGCAACCCTGAGCACCTGCGGGCACCAGCACCATCAGCCCCATGGCCGGGGTCCCCCCCTGCCCTGCCGCCCCGCATGCCCCTTACCCGACATCTTTGATCTCCACCTTGCTGGGGTCCAGCTCCACATACTTCTTCTCCTCAAACACACGGGTGATGATGGGCCCCAGGACGGTGTGCAAGTATGGCATCCCCGTCACCTGCCGAGGGACCGCATGGCCACAGGTTTGGCACCCAACACACCCAGACTCCCTGATAAGAGTCACCCAGGGGGTTTTCTCCAACCTCCAAGCCCCAGGGGAAGACACAGCCCCACCAGGCCTCCCAGCACTTCCCCATAATAAATCCCCAGTGGGGACAGCCCAGAGCCAGGGTGACCTGGGAAGAGCAAGTTTTGGGCAGTGTGGCACCTTGAGGAAGGACTCCATTGACTTCGAGGCCAGGGAGTTGCTCCGGAACAAAGTGTTGGGCTCACCTGCAAAACAAGAGAGGATCTGTAGTCTAGGGGATAGCTACAGGTCACCCACTGGGCAGCTGCAATCGTGGGGGGCATTTGCAGGGGCTGGGCCCTCCAACCCCAGCTGTTTCCATGGGAGTTACAGGGATTTCCTAACCTCAAACCACCCGCTCCTCCACCAACCTCAGCCAACCTCAGCCCATGAGTTGCTTAGGGTCAACCCAAGAGGTTCCCACCCAGAGCACAGCATGATGGCTGAACCTCAACCGTAACCCCAAAAGTATCACCCCAGAAGGTCCTGAAGGTTTTGCAGCCCCAGGAGATGGCTGGAAGCCTCTGGCTCTGCTCCCTGCACCAGCCTTACAGGGCTTGGCCAGCTCCAGCTTGAAAAGCAGGTCCAGGAACTCCTTGACCAGCCCTTGGCCCAGGAAGAGTTTGACCAAGTTGATGGCGACCTCCTGCCGACACTCGGCCGTGGTGGTTTCATCCAGGAGGGTGACCAGGTGCACTTGACCATCCTGGTGGGGAGAGGCACCACAACGTGATGGCCCGAGGGAGATGCATGTCCCAGCAGAGAGCCAGAGGAAGGTGGGTGCCCCAGCAGGGCTTTGCATGGACCCCTCACCTGCCACCCCAACTTCACCTCCTGGCACAGGAGCTGGACCAGGGGCTGGTAGCAGTGGGAGGGCAGCACCGTCTCGTCCCGCAGCCTCACCTGCAGCTGGAGCGAGCCCAGGCTGCCTCGGTGCCTGCAGGAGCACAGGGTGGGTGGGTGGAATGATGGAGGAGTACTTCACCAAGCAGGATGTGGCCCAACAGCCCGGGAAAGCCAGGGCAGGCAGCTGGGGCTGCCCTGCACTTGCCCCCCCTCCCAGACAAGAGCATTTCCAGGAGCTGCTCCTCCAAAGGGATGATGCTTCCCGGGAATAACCCCCCTCCCCAGTGCCCCAGAAGGCACCAGGACCATCCCTGGCACACCCCAACACTCCCGTGCTGAGACTCACTCGTCCTCCCTTGGCTTGGACCTGTCCGGCCGCAGCCTGAACCAGCCCTCCTCCTGCCCGGCTGCCTCCAGCCCCTGGACACTGAACACCACCTGGGAGGGGAAGGCAGGAGGGGGTCAGGCGGGGAGCTGGGCAGGGCCCCCAGCCGCGGTGACGGGGTTTGGGGGGCTCACCTTGCCCAGGAAGTCATTCCTGCTGACGAGGTCCCAGTCCCACACCTCCACACAGAGCTTCTCCTCAGCTGACTCGGCCAGCTCAAACTCAAAGGTCTCATTCCAGCGGGGGTAGCAGGACTTCTTGACCACCTGCAAAGGCAATGGCTTCGTCCCCCCTCGCCGGGGTGAATCCAACACCCCCCCTCCGGGGACACCAAGCTGGGGATGCCGGGGGACAGGGATGGCTCCTGGCCAAGGTCTGGGCTTCCCAGTGGGATGATTTCACCTGTGCCACCAGCAGGCTGGGGGACCACAATAAACCGAAGCTGTACTCACAGTGCTCTCCTGTGCCTTCCCGTTGTAGCGCAAGCGGACAAAGGGGTCAGAGGCGCCGTTCCGGTCCTTCCTGGCCAAATCCCTGCCAAGAAGAGGGGGAATTTGCTGGTGTCCTCCCAAAATAGCTACGGGGACCCATGCGTCCCGTCCTTACCTGGCCTCCAGCACGGTGCAGCACAGCTGCCGGCCACCCTGGCTCCCCAGGACCTCCACCCGCAGGTGGATCTCCCCCTGTACTTCCTCGTCAGGGTCCACCTCGCTGAGGCTCACCCAGCCACTGTAGCCTGTGGGAAAAGGGGGCACCCTCATGGGGGGGGTGGGGGTGTGTCATTAGGAGGCCCTTGGGGCTGGCTCATCGCACGGGTGGGAGATGGGTCCCCACTGGGACGCTCCCGGCCATCCAGCCCCCTACCCTTTGGGTGCTCCGCCAGCATGTCCCGGGTGATGCAGACCTTCCCGATAACGTCATCACGGCTGGAAAACAGAAGCCGGGAGCAGGACAGGGCACGGGATCAGAGCCCGCCCGCTCCACCAGGCTCCAGGCAGGACAGCCCCTGCCGCGCGTTTTGGGGGAAGCATGGCTGGGTGTCTTGGGCTGGAGACACCATGGCATGTCTGTCCCCATGGAGCACGTCAGCCACCCTTTGCTGCCAGCTGGAAAATAACCTCAGGAAATAATTTCACCCATTTGTGTCCCAAAGCCCAAGCCAGCACAGCCAGGTGTGGATTCTCTGGTGTCTACAACAGGGTTGAGCAGGCAGGCAGCCAAAGCCACCAACCCCCGAGTCCCCATGCCGAGCCCCCACCGCGCCGCAGCCAATCTGCCCGTACCTGAGTGCATCCTCATCCATGACATAGATGGAAATGCTATGAAAGGTGGGCTGGAGGTGCACCTCGTACTCCTCCCCCCAGAATGGGGACAGCGTCTTCCACACTGTGGCAGTCCTGCGGGACAGAGGGCACCAGTGACAGGGAGGATGGGACTCCCTCTCCGGGGCATTCCCCACCTACCCAGCCCCGTGAGCTTCCCAGATTCTGGTGACACGTGGCTGGGGGCAGCACCTACAGTTCTGAACCCTCAGCTGGGGCAGGGTCCCTGTCCCTGTCCTGTCTTGTGGCTCTGGGCTGGCAAGACATGGGGGGTGGCTTACAGAGCGGGGGGTGGCCAGGAGCTGTTAGACATCGCTGCCTGTGTCTGGAGGAGCAGCTCAGCCCAAAGCAGGGAATAATAACAACAACAATAATAATAATAAATAATAATTATGTACCTGCAGCAGGGTAGGTGGAGGAACCGGCCAGGAGCCAGGTGTGCTGGCAGGTTTGGGGACCAGCCAGGGACATGGAGGCACTCACCTGATAATGGCCTCATCGTCGATCTTCACGATGCAGTATGGGTCGCTGCTCCCCGTGCTGGAAGGACACAGCACAGCCCCGTCAGCGCCACCGGCCACCCTGCCAGCCCCCCACCCCAACCCCATGGGGCTCTCATGGTCATGGGCAACCAAATCCTTCAGCCCTGGCAAACCCCCCCACAGAGGGGGGACCTCGCAGGTGCCCCTTGTAGGGACACCCCAGGGCTATGGGGTGCTGGGGTACAGAAGCATCCCCAGAAACCAAAGGCTTCAGTGGCTGAATTTGGCCATGGCTGCAGGCATGTGGTGACCCCAGCTTCACTCCTGGCCCAGGGAAACACAACCCTGACTGCATCCGGCCACTGCATCCCGCTGGCAGCTGAAAGTGTTTTTTCTCTTCCAAAAAGGAAGGTGAAGAACAAACAAAACCCACCCTTTCCCCGAAACAGCTCCAGGCACCCGCAGCTCTGCTGCACGCACTGGGAGCGAGGCCACAGCCGCGTCTTCCAGCCCCAGGGTGCACCCCAAGCCCCAACACCTCTGCAGGGACGGGGACATCCCTGGGGACACCCCCAGTGATGCAGAGGGTGTGAAGGGCAGGCAGCACGTGCCATGGCGCCCGCTGGCTGTTGGCAGCCGCCACGATGTTCTGACCCCGCTTCCTCCCCAGGGATGACCCGAGTCATCGCTCCTGTGCGCCGCTGCCAAAAAAAGTCACCATTTTACAGCTTATTGCCCCAGTTCTTCAGAAATGAGGTGACTCAGTTGCAGACAGGGGTGGGGGCTCTGGCCAGTGGCAGAGGAGCCAGCAGGACCTGGGTGCTGGCCAAGAGGGTGGAAAGGTTGTGGCTCCTGTCCCGCAGGCAGCCGGCACAGAGCAGCCTGCTCTGAGCACAGTTACTCATTAACACCAGTCCTGGCAGTGTTCGTCAGCCAGCCACGAGTGTCCCAGAGAAGGGGGGGGTGCGCATGGGTCAGGGTTTGAGGATCCCAAGGAGGGAGAGATTTCCCCATCCCAAAACCAGGGAGGTTGAGAGCCAGCTGCTGGGGGGGATTAAAAGGGTTTGGGGTGCTCCCTGCCCCACAAAACACAGCTGCGGGGGGTTTCTCTGGGCTGTGCATCCCAGGCACCGTGCTGGCATCCCCATCCCGAGGCACCCCAATCATTTCAGGTCACGCGTTGCTAAGAGCAGCTTTCTGCCTGCCTGCTCCCATCTCCAGCTGCCCTCTGGAGAGGGTTTTAACGAGAGCAGTGGATGAAGCGCCATTAACCAGAGCCTGTTGCTGATATTTCCTGCCTTATGCAAACCATCAAGCGGGCAGGGAGCATGCAGGCAGAAAGGGAACATCTGCCCGCCTGAGCTGTGCCCAGCAACACAGGGCAGGCTTCAGATAGGAGCTGTCTCGATGCCAGCAGCAGGAAAACCTTGTCCCCAACATGGGGATGTTTTGAGCACATGGGCTGCTCCACAGAGTGCAGCAAAGCCACCCTTGCAGTACTGGGGCATTGTGTGCTCTGGGAATTAAAACACAGGGTGGCCAAAATCTGTCCTCCGCAGGCTGCAGGAGGGCTGCAGGAGCAGCTGCAGAGGTGCCCAAGCTGCTGGGCAGCCCGTGATGCACATCAGTGCTGGATCAATCCCCACTGCAAAGGCAGTTGGGGAACCCGGCACCATACCAGATGACATCGTCTGCATGGCATTGCTGTTCCTGGACATTAACCAGTGCCCAGGAGATGTCAGGAGAAGAGATTTAAGGCTTGCAGGCTTCTAGTGGGCACTGGGCACCCTGCTGATGCTGACACAGAGCACGGCTTGCTCCGGCCACCCACCCCGGCCCCTCCACACCAGCACGGGCGGCTGCAGGCAAGTGAGGCTGGGGGTTTGGTGCAGGGGAAGAAGCTAGGAAAGGGGAAGGTTGGGCTTTAAAAAGAGGAAATGAAGACTGAACCTTTAAAGATTGATAGCACAGTATAAATTAGGAGGGGGGAGGAAATAAACATGTGTGCTCCCCGCAGCCATCCGTCCCGGGAGGCAGCACTGGGGGCTGAGGCACTGAGTTTTGCAATTAAAAATTCACTGGTCTAGACAGTGGCGCCGCTTTGGCCAGCCGGGGGGCGGCGGTGGCGGGGGGGCCGGGGGGGACAGGGCAGCGACAATAAAATAAAATAAAATTAAGCTGACCATTTTCCTTGTTTTCCTGCAAGGAAGAAGCAAGGGTGGATTTTGCAGGGCCCAGCTGGGAGGGGGCTCACACTCCCACTGTGCCCTGGGTGGGGGGACAGAGGGGGGCAGAGCCCACCCATGGCCAAGCCGGATGCGGCTCTTCCCGCCTGCCCAGGCTCTGGCCCCAGCACTAGGCAGTAACGTGCCGGAGGGTGAAAGCAGAAGCAGGTTTCTGGCCTCTTTATGGGCATTTTCATGGTTTCATGGCTGCACAGTGCCAAGCCCGGAGCTGGGCGAGCGCTTGCTTGGAAGGCAAAAGCAAACAGCAGCTCTTCTGCACTGGGAGGAGGTGGGAGACCCACGGGGCTAAAACCCGGGGAAATCACACCGCTGCTGCCAGGGGAGAGGAGGGGACTGCTAGTGGCACGGTTCCTTGGAGCAGGGTGGCACCGGCGGGGGTCACAAACCACAGCAACATCAGCCGAATCCTGCTCCTGTGACTCCCTGTGCTGAATTCTGCAGGAGCTGGGGCATCCCACGGGGGCTTGGGGGTGCCCCACCACCCATGGGTGCTTGCAAGCAGGGTCTGACCTGCAAACGCACCCGGGGCCGGTGCTGACACCCCGCAGATGGATTTCCCCCCAGGAAACCAGCAGCAATCCCAAAGGCTGTGCAGGGCAGAGCAGAGGAACTGGACCTCAGAAGCCCCCGTCCGCAGGGGAGGAGGATGGTGGCCGAGGTCAGGCAGCGGGAGGTGTGCGGGATCTGGTGTGTGGGACTCCCTCCCCGCTGGGGTGGCCACTATCCCTGCCCAAAGCCGTGTCCCAAAGCCACCAGTCCGGAAAGCTCCGCTCAAGGCATTATTGCACAGCAGCTTTCTTCAACAAGCTTTCCCAAAAACCAGAGCCTCCTAAAAACCAGAGCTTACTGGCGCTGGTTCGAGCTCCCAGCAGGGAGTTATGCCAAGGGATTTAAAAATCAGGCCCTGACACATGGGATTTAAAAAAAGGAAAAAGAAAAAAAAAAAAAAGTCATTTTTCTTTCCATGTTTATCCCCTTTTTCCATGACGGCTGCAGGGATTTTTGCTGGTTTTCCAGCAGCCCTGACCCTGCCCAGCTGCCAAGCGCTCCTCCACAGCCTCCCACTGCCTCCGTGGCTGTGGGCCACCCCAACGCCCCGTCCCACCCCAACGCTGTCCCCACATGCCACCCCATAAGGATCAGAGCGATGAAGATAATGCCGCGACACATGGGCAGCCCTTGGGGGGCTGCCAAGGAGGGAAAGCCTGACCCAAGGAGGCACTTCAGAGACCCCTGAACCGCAGCCAGGAGGGCTTGAGCTGGGAACAGAGCGGTGACAGGGCCAGAGCGCTGGGGCTCCTTTTGGGGCACGGCTGTACTGGGGGTCCCGCTGCTTGTCTGGGGGTCCCTGCAAAAGACCCAGCCCCCGGGCCAACTGCCGGCGGAGGGTGCATGGTGGGGGCAGCAGGAGGGGAGCCTCACAAAGTGGGGGCACTGCTGGGGGCACCCCACAACACTGGGTGCTTCTGGAAGGCAACCTCCAAGCCATCCCAGCGGGTGTCCCCAAGCAAGGGGGGACATCAAAGCACTCCTGAGGGAGCCCCCAAAGCACAGAGAGCTGGGCAACCCCCCATGCAAGAGGACCCCAAAGCCAGCCTGGGGGGAACCCCCAAAGCACAGGTACTCTCTGGGGGTACCCCAAACCATCCTGGGCAAGCCTCCAGAGCAGGGGGAACACCCCAAAGCCACCCTGGGAGGTGTCCCCAAAGCACAGGGACCTGCTGGGGGACACCCCGCAGCACTCCTGGGGGAAAGGGGCTCCGTCCCGGGGCTGTCCCCCCTCCCCAAAGCCCTCCCGGGCCCCCGGGGGTACTCACATGTCCTTGGCGGGCAGGTTCCTGCCCTCCACGATGCGGATGGAGAGCGCGCTCCGCCGGGCCATGGCGGGGAGCCGAGCCGAGCCGAGCCG
>VZTV01052425.1:32409-61197 GCA_013400875.1 Anhinga rufa
CCCCCCCCCGCCACTCGCAGCCACTTTGCGGGCGGTACGGGTGTTTCATGTCAGGGGAGGGGTTAGGGGGGAGGGGACCCACGTTTGCAGGATGAAACAGCCCCTCCGCTGCACCCGGGCTGGTCTCCGCGGGGGTTAATCGCCGGATTTGCTTGGTTGCCCTTGGCTGGGCTCCATGGGAGCCGGCTCCTGGCAGCGGCAGCGGGGGGGGGCAGGATGCTAACACCTCCCTGGGCGGCGTAAGGACATCTCGGTAAGGGCGCTGTGACCATGGATCAGGTATAAATGTGATGCCGCCCTCTGCACAGCGCCTACAGAAAAAATGTGGGGTTTTTAATATACGTCTATGCATCTACGTAGATTGGGTATTACGAAAAATTGCTTCACCAACAGGGCTGTCAGGCACTGGAACAGGCTGCCCGGGGAAGTGGTGGAGTCACCATCCCTGGAGGTATTTAAAAGACACATAGACGTGGTGCTCAGGGACATGGTCAGTGGTGGGCTTGGCAGTGCTGGGCTAACGGTTGGACTCGGTGACCTTAAGGGCTTTTTCCAACCTAAACCTATGATTCTGTGATTCTATGTGTATACATATGTATGTGTGTATGTGTACGATGCACATATTTACATGCATTCCTGCCCTGACTCCACTCAAAGCGGAGCACGGCCACCCTGCAGTACTCTCTGGCCTTCTTGTCCTCAGCACCAGGGGTGTCTCATCCTGCCCAGGCTGCAGGCTCAGGGCACCCACAACCCCAGTGTGGGATCAGGCCCCCACATCCCCCAGAGCAGGATCAGGGACCCACACCCTGGTGCAGGATTAGGCTCCCACGCCCCTGGTGCAGGATCAGGCCCCGGGCTGCCAGTCCCCTCTTGCCAGCTCGTGGCTAGCAGGGGAACATCAGCAGCACCTGGGCAGGATTGGGCCAGTTCTGCCTGGGGGAGACCCTCCTCCAGGTTTGGGGCTCAGGGAAAGCACCGCGGGGCAAAGGAAACACCCCCCATTGGCCCCCCACCTGCTCATGGGGGCATTTCTCTGCCCCTCACCCTAGCGCCAGGGCTGCTGCGGGGGAGCTCCGTCCCCATCCAGTCTGGGCACATGCAGCACTGCGTGCCCCAAGCTGGGTGTGAAAATGCTGCTCCCACCCCACAGCATCCCCGGCCGCACTGTGCCCTGGGTGGGGGCTCAGTGGGGGTCACAAACAGGAGGCAGAGGCCAGGCACAAAGCACACAGAAAGGCCTTTAATCTGCTCCATTGCAGCTCTGCGGGGCGCCGGTCCGTGGGGCGCATCTGGTCATGCCCCTGCAGTGGCGGGCGTCGTGCCACCGACGCTGATGGTGCAATCGCCAGGGCGCCCAAGGGCGCGCGGGCCGGCACGGGAGCGGGCAGGGAGGCGGCGCGGTGCTGGGCGGCAGTGGCGAGGCAGCGCGGGGCCGCGGGGGGCTCAGAGCTGGGCAGCACCCTGGTCCTGGACGTGGTGGGTGTTGTACCGCCGCACCGTCACCGGCTCTGACTTGCTGAAGGTGCTGCCACCGCAGACGTCGGAGCTGGGGAAGGAAGGGGGGCTGAGGGCCGAGGGTGGGGGACGCAGGGTGTCGGTGTCACCCTCTGACGCTGGTCCTGTGTGCCCAGCACCCATCACAGCTCCTGGGCAGTGCGGTGAGACTCACCCCCAGAAGACCAGCAAGGCCACAAGGCCGGCCAGCAGGATAGCAAAGAGGATGGAGAGGATGGAGGTGAGGGCGATCATGCCGGCGCTGCGCCCGCTGCCCATCACGGGGATGCCGCTGAACGGCCGGGCTGGGGAGAGAGCGGGAGCGGAGGGGGTGGCACGTGCACCCCGGGGCAGCGCAGGGCCCCAGCCGGGGCACGCTGCGCTCGTGGGCAATCGCACCGTGCAATCGCACCGCAACATGCGACCCCGCTGTGTAAACGGACTGTGCAGATGCAACGTGCAATTGCAGCATGCAACCGCGCTGTGCAGACGCAGTACCCAACGGGAGCGTGCAAAGGCACCGCGCAATGCACCGCGCAAACACAGTGCACCACCCCACAGCGCCATCGTACCCCAGCAGGACCCGCAGAAGCACCCTGCCTCAGTTTCCCTGGCTGCATGCAGGGGTGCTGCATGCCGAGCCGCTGGTTCTTGGCGTGCAGCCCCCCCGGGGCCCCCCCGCGTCCCCCACACCCTGCAGCTGCGGGATGGGCGCGAGGGGCAGGACGAGCACCCCAGCAGCAGTACCTGTCCTCAGCATGATGGGGTCTGACCAGTTTGTCTCGGCCACTGGCCTGGAGCCCTTCAGGGCGAGGAACTTCACCCTGGGGTAGGAGAGGAGGTTGGCCGGGCTCCCCGGAGCCAGTGGGGTGCCGGCAGGCCCTGGGGGGCACATCCCCGTGAGCAGGCTCACCGGTACGGCCCGGGGCCGGGCAGGGGGCCGTTGCAGGTGGGTCTCCTCTCATCCTTGGCGCAGCTGGTCTCGCTGCCGACGCGCAGCACCGTGATCTCCCCGGGGGGTTTGGGGCAGGGGTAGTTGAGGAGGGTGGTGTTGAGGGTCATGTAGGCGGGGGCGCTGGTGGGGAAGCCCTGGAAGGCCCGCTCGGGGGTCCCCGGTCCCACGGTGTCGTTGAAGGTGTCTACGGCTGTGGGGATGGGGGTGAGGAGGGACCCCGAGGGGCGCGGGGAGCCCTGCACACACCCCTGCCCAGGGCTGCTCCCCCGGGGCCTCGCGGCACCCAACCTACCCTTGGGGATGGCCACCACCAGCCAGATGACGGCACCGCCTTGCACCTCGGTGAAGACACAGCGGGGCTGCTCCAGCACGAAGGTGGAGGCAGTCGTCAGGCCCCCCAGGGTGGTGCTGGCCAGGGTCGGTGTGTACGGGAGCTTGTCTGCGGCGAGAAGCCAAGGGGGTGCGGCGAGGGTGCGGACACCCCGCTGCAGCCCCTGACCGGTGGCTCCAACCAGCTGCAGCTGTGCCGGGGGCTCGGCATGGGGACAGGGACGGGGGAGCTGACCCCTGTGATCCCGGCTGCAGGGCCCCCGCTCCCCTCCCGCCCCCGTTTTGGGGCTCAGATGCGTGTTTCATGACAAGGGGAAGCAAAGACACCCCTGTGCCACCACCCGGGGAGGGACACCCTTGTGAGGCCCGAGAGGACCCCACGCTGCGCCAGCAGACCCAGGAAGGTGACACCAGGGACACTAGGGGTGGCACCCAGAATAGAGGGGGCATCAGCTGCCCTGCACCTCCAGGTTCCAGGGGGGTCCCAGTGCCCCAAGCACAGGAGACCCCCATAAGCAGGGGGCAGCGGGGACCCCCAGCCCAGCCTGATGGCGATGGCAGACTCACCCAGGCCGTGGGCCGTCGCCAGGAGCAGGAGGAGCGGGAGAAGCATCGTGCGGGTGCGTGAGTGCCGAGGGCGGGAGTGAAGGCAGCAGGGCTCTGCATCCCCACGGGACCCACCTGCGGCTGCCAACCGCCCACATTCCTGCGCTGGCCACGGCCCCGCGGCAAACAGGTCAGGCTCGTTTCCCCGGGGAGCATTTTGCTATGGCCAAGTGGCTGCCAGCGAGGCGTGCTGAGAACTGCCACGCTTGGGGCACAGGCGGGCAACAGCCTTCACCCAGGCAGAGTGCAACCCCGGGGTGATGCCCACCTCGGGGCTCCCCACAGACCCCACTGGTGCCAGCATGCGCCCCACCCGACACCAAATGCCACCAAGCTGAGCCCCTGGCTGGTTTTGGGGGGTCCCAGCGCCCCCATCCTCCACAGCTCCAGCCCTGTGCAGCCGACAGCACGGGCCTGGTGAACAGGGCACCAAGCTGGTGCGTGAGCGGGGTGGCTGGCAGAGGGCAGGCATCGTCGCGTGGCCAGGCAAGGAGAAGGCAGTGAAAGATGTCAAGTGAGAGTTTACTCGGCAGGACGCAGACTGGCAGGCCAGGGGGCAAAGCAGCCCAGCCCCGGGGGGCTGCACCTGCAGCCGGGGGGCAGGGGCTGGGGCAGGGCCGGGGGGATGTGGTGAGTCCTGTAGGACCTGTGGGCGAAGGCGCCGGTCCCTGAATCCTGGTGGCACAGGGACCCCCATGCCTTGGCGCTGCAGGGAGAGACAAGCAGAGGTGTCAAGTGAGGTTCGCAGGGCTCTGCCGGACCCTCCCCCCACCAGCCACCCCCAAGGGGCCTTTTCTCCTTGCCAAACTACAGCAAACACCCAATTTAAGAAAAAAAAGGGCTTTTAAAATCTTAAAAACATCTTCTTTGCTCCATCTCTTTGCTGATGGGGCTGAGGAGTGAGTGCTCTTCTGGGGCCCCCATGGACGCGTCCCCCCGAGCGCGGCCCCGTGCAGCCCCCGTACCCCATGGCGCTGAGCACCGCCACAGCCAGCGCGCCCCCCAGGCTCGCGAGGATGGAGGCGATGACGACTGCGTCGCTGCCACGGCGCGCGGGCACGGGGTCGATGGTGCTCGGGCTGCTGGCTGGAAGGAGGCAGGATGGGGGACAGGGTGGGACATGGGGGGCTCCGGGATGGTGCGATGGAAAGGGAAGGGTAGGGTGGCCGGGGGAGATCAGGGACCACTTCTCCCATCTGTGTTTTGGGGTAATGGCACAGGGCTGATGCTGAGCTGCATGCCAGTACCCCAGCCGGGCAGGTGTGGGGGACTCGCGAGGGAGCGGCAGTGCCACCGGTACCTCTCCGCAGGAGGATGGGGTCGGACCACCTTGTCTCCGCTTTGGGGCCGTGGCAGCCCATCACCAGGAACTTCACCCTGCGGGATGGGTACAGCGGTGACAGCTCGGGGGGGACGAGCGTGCCCTCCATGGGGGGGTCCATCCCGCCAGCCTCACCTGTAGGGCCCCGGGGAGGGCAGGGGCCCATTGCAGGGGTCCCGGCCACCCTGGCCCCCGCATGCTGTGTCACCCCCGACCCGCAGGATGGCCGGGCTCGGTGCTGAGCAGGCATACGCAGCTGCTGCCATCTCCAGTGTCATGTAGGAATGGGTGGTGGCCAGCCTCTCGTACAGGGGCACATCAGCCCGGGATGGGGGGTTTCTAAAGGCGGCCGAGGCTGCGTAGCATAGACAAGGGGTGAGTGGCTGCAGCGAGGGTCCCCCACGTCCCCCCACCATGGCAGGGAACATGTGCCGGAGCAGCAGGTGCTCACCGTTGGCGAAAGCCACCACCAGCCAGATGGTGTCAGAGACGTTGGCGTGCCGGTCGAAGATGCAGCAGGGCCTCTCCAGCGCAAAGGTGGTGGCGGTGAGCTTCCCTGGCAGCGTTGCAGGGGGCACACGGGGCACGTAGGGCAGCAGGGCTGGGGGGCAGGTGGTGAGCGGCAGGACCCTGTGCCCCGCACTGCTCAGCAAGTGCTTGAGCCCAGCCCACATCCATGCTGGGGTCCATGAGCACCAGTACCAGCACAGCAGAAGCTCCCAGGGTGCTGGCACCAGGGATAGCAGCAGTGTGGGGGCCCCCCAGCTGTGCCTGGCCCCATGACCACCTCCCCAGCACAAACACCTTGCAAAGACCCACAGGGAAATCCTCTCGCAGCCCCTCCGAGCTCCCGTCCCCCTCTGCCCCGTCCCCCCTGGGGGAGTCACCCAGGCCCGTGGCTGCGCCCGTCCCAGCCAGCGCCAGCAGCACCCGCAGCAGCTCCATGGCGTTGTCCCAGTGGGGCCGGACGTGGCGCCCTGCTCAGCTCACCCTGTCCCACTGCCGAGGGGACGAACCGCCCCGCGAGCCCCCGCAGCGGGGACTGCCTGACCCAAGGTGCAGGACCCTCCCAGCCCCACATTCCTGCACCGGCTCTGCCGGCCTGGCAAGACCCCGCGGACAAAGGGGCCGGCTGCGCCTCCCAGGTCACCCACTGGCCCCAAACCCCCCCAGGGAACCGTCCTGCTGGAGCCCAGAGCCGAGGATGCAGGGCACAAGCCTCCCGTGATGTGAAAGGGGAAACCGAGGCACAAACAAGGCGCGTTCAAGGACGAGGCGGCAGGAGTCAGAGGTTTTGTCGGGGCTATGGGGGCAGCGGGGCAAGTGGTCCATTTGCCTCACCAGGACCTGACTCCCTGTGGGTGCCCCCTGCCAACCCGGCCCCCAGAGCCAGGGCGAGGAGCGGGCCTGCACCCAGCTGGTTTTAGGCGCAGCCAGCCTTGCCCTGAAGGCAGGCTCACCCGCACCCAAACCTCACCCAAAACCCAAGTGCTGAAAGTGAACAGTCCCTCCCAGCACCAGGGGCGCGGAGGCACCCAAGCTCCAGGGCCACCCCACACTGACGCTTCCCCATCCATCCTTCCCCCTCGCCGGCAGCGGGGCCGGGCCATGGCCCCCCTCCCTGGGGAAAGGCCCCCCAAACCCTGGGATGGGGCCAGGGACAGCGACCCTGGAACAGGAGCTGCGCCGCAGCTCAGGGGCCCCCACTGCTGGCACCCCCAGCTGCGCTCCAGGCAGAGGGGTTTGAGCGTTCCTTCTCCAGTGTTTGCCAAAGGCAGTGGCTGCCCACTCCTGCGTGGGAGGGGATCCCCCCCTTCCCGAAGCAGCCTTTAGATTAAATGGAAATGGGGCATTCAAAGATTACACAGTCCAGCTGCAGAGGGGAAAAACAGGCACAGCTGCAGCCTCCATCCCTCCTCCCTCTTCCAGTCCCTGCCTTATTTATTCCCCTCCTCCTCCCCAGCAATACCTGCCCCAGGGTCCCCCCAGCAGCAGGTGCCCAGGGGGGCATGCCAGCCCCCATCTGCCCCCCCAGAGCCCTCCTTTGTGCTCCCCGGCGGGGCGAGGGAGGCAGGGTGACTCAGGGGGACACTGAGTCATAGTTTCAGTACCTGCTACTGGGACGTGGGGCCAGCATACCTGAAGGGTCAAGGCTTGCCTAATAATAACCACCCTGCTGCAAATGAGTCGGCACTGCAGGGAGAAACACCCACCCTGAGTCTCCAGCCAGGGCCAGGGGATCCAAGTCTTTTAGTCAGACCCGTCCAGTAGCATTATAAGCACTTATTTTGGGCTCTGTCCCTCCCAGCTCCAAGTGGCACCGCGGCACTGTGGTCATGCTTTCACACTGTGCCAGCTCTGGAGCCTTCCCCCTCCAACCCTGCCCCAGGGCAGATAGGGGATCGGCTTCAAAGCATCTCCCTGCACAGGGGTGCCCGAGCGCCCCACTCTGCTGCTTTCCACCCCTTTGCTGCCTGCACTCCCCTGCCGTGGGGGCTAAGCCCCCTCAGGCCTCGGCGCCAACTTGGCAAGGATTTTAGGAGATGCCTCCCAACTTCGTGGCAGAGGATGTGACAGCCAGGGATGAGCAGCCGAGCCTGGCCAGCTCACACGGCGGTGCCCCAGCCCTGGACCAGCCCAGATGTGGGGAGGCTCCAGCTGATTCATGCACAGGAGCATCTGCTGAAGATGCCTCGGGCCACACTCAGCAGGAAATCTTGTTTTGTACAGGGCTGGGTGAGCCCTGCTCAATTTTCGCTTTAATTCACCAGTTCGATTGCTGGGAGGACATGATCTAGGGATAGAAAACTGAGGTTTAAACTTGAAATCTCTCCCTTTCGCAACCAGGGCGTGAGAGCAGACACAGCCCATTTCTGTAGAGCTCAGCAATGCACAGACACGTACCTGCTGCTCCCAATGAGCTCCCAGCGTAGCAGCATCTTGACTTGGCTAGGTGTTTGAGGGCTTTCTCCCTAGAACCTGCAGCAGAGGGTAACCAGGAGGCTACAAGTACAAGATGGACACTGGGGAAAGCCCCAGCCCTTGACGGCTCAAAAAAACCTTTCATTTTTATACTGGTGTGACAAAGAAAATTGCCCCTGTGCTGGTCCAGGACACGCTGGTCACAGGAGGATGCCGAGTCAGAGCTCCCACGAAGCATGGCCATGTCCCGGATCTCCCAGGAAGGAGGTGAAATGGCAGATGGCACCAGGGCCTCTGATGAGCCAGAGGGACTTAACTTGGGCAGAGCTCCTGGGACTTGGCTACAAGGAAGGGAACAGCCAGAAACATCTCTTAGAAAGGCTTCAGCTACTAGGTGACAAGAAACCCAGGGACAGCATACAGCAAGGCCACCGGGATTGGGGCAATACCCCTTTCGCAGGGTGCTAGCTCTTGTAACAGGCAGAGTTGATGGTGCATGCTCCTGCCTGGAGAGCATGGCTGCCATACTGCTCACGGCCCAGCTGGCAGCAGAGGCGGGGAGGAAGGTGGCCTGTCACCGCCTGGTGGCACCAGCACTCCCTGCAGCAGCAGCACAAAGCTGTCACACAGCCTCCTCCCTGCAGAGGCTTCACCAGCCCCAAACTGCTGCCATTTCACCCGAGAGAGAAGGGAAAGAGGGGCAGGGTCTGCCAGAAGGGCTTCAGAACAATAGGAGCAGGGATGGTGACTCACAGCAAGGCCAGGGGGCTGCAACTTCTCCCAGGACAGACACTGATGGGTCACCTCTGCCAGCACCTTGGCCCCATACCACAAGGCTTGGGCAGGTGAAGCACTGACAGCCTGCAACCCCCGGGACCAGCGCCCCAGGTCCTGCCCTGCAGGGATTTGTGTCCCTCCAGCAGAGCTGAGCTTTCCCTCCTTTCTCCTGGCTGGATCGAGTGTCCCCAGCTCTGCAGAGTAGGCAGGTCTCCCAGAGACGACCACTAAACAGGGAGGCACCCCAAGCCATCAGGCAGCTTGAAGGCAAAGCAGTAACTTGCCATGGAAACGAAGTATTTATTATGACCAAGCAGATACGCAGGGGCAGGAGAGAGGAGGCTTCGCTGCAAGAGGTGCCTCAGAGGCAGGGAGCTGCGGTGTGCCACAGGGAGGCCCTCATTTGCTTTCCAGCTGGTCCAGTGGGAGCAAGACACCCCCCTCTCCTCAGTCCTGTCCCCAAGCATTGAGGGCAAGGTTCTGCCTTCACAAGGGCATCAGTCACCTCAGGACCACTCTCCCAGCTGGTCCTGGCTGTGGCCATCAACCCTATCCAGAGATGCAAGCGCAGTTTCTACAAAAATATCCTTCCCTCCCCAAAAAAAGACAGTAGAGAAGAGGCAGGGCTCCCGCGGTACAGTGTTATTGCTCAGTGTGACAGGTGGTCAAACACAGGAACTTAAGGCAACAGGAATAAGTGCACTAGGTGGGCCCCCCAAGTGTGCATGGCACAGCTGGGCCCCCACCTCAGCTCATTGTCTCAGGCAGTCCTCGGTGACGCCCTGCGCAGCCAGCTCTGCCAGCACATTGTCCAGGTAGTTGGGGTCAGGGTAGCCGTGGCCACTCAGGTTTGTGTTCATCTCCGTCTTGTGGTGGATCTCATTCCATACCACCGTGTTGCTCTCGCCGGTGGTGCTGGAAGTGCCCACTGTGAAAATCAGGCGTCTCTTCCAGGCCACCTTCAGAAGCTTGAGGACCTAGAGGTAGAAGGAAAAAAACCAAAGCTGGCCTTCAGCAGCTAGGAGACTTGAACCATGAAAGCAGCTTACCAGAAACTTAACAGCCTAAATCCTTGCTGTAGCAGGAAGAAACCCAAGATTCCAGCATTGGACAGGATCTCCCTCACCTCCTAGTTACCCATGTGGTTCCCCGATGGGAGGGGCCATTCCCTGCACATGTTGGTCTTCCAGGACTTGAAAAATACTGGCACAGGTTGAGACAAACACACCCACCCAGAGGAAACAGGGATGGGAAGAGCCAGCAACTGGACTTTGAGCTTAGCAGTTTTAAGTGCAAAGCCTTGTAACTGCATAGCCCAAGTCAGGCCACAAGTGTCTTCCCAAAAGATCACACGAGATTCTGTTTAGTAAAGGGATGAAGGAGAGTCTAAGTCTTCACAGTCAAAGCTGTGAAGAAGCAGTAAAGATCTTCAAAGGCAGAGGGGTTACAGATACATGTAAGGAACAAACAGCACGGACAACTGCTAAGAACAGCTGGCTAGCACCATGAGGACAACTCCCAAAAGCAACCCTATTGTGCCAATGCACCAACACAGGGCCAAGAGACAACCTGAGAAGGGTCGTGTGTTCAGGGTGTGATACCTTACCTTTCTGCCCTTCTCATTGTCGGGGAGATAACAATAGCGAGGAAAGCCTCTTGCTGTGTAAGGCATCCCAGGGTTGGGGTGCTCAGGGCCCTGCAATAAGACAAGACATTTTTGTGCGAGTATTATGGGTCCTCCAAGAGTGGTCTCACACTGGGACACAATGCCAGCTCTTCAGATTACTTACATTCCAGTGGGAAACTGCCCCAAACCACAGCTTTTTCCATGTGGTCTGATGACACCTTAAAAAGGCCACTCAGTTCAAACGTTTGCAAGCTCACAGCAACCACCAAAACCTCAGACATGGGTTGCAAAACCAGACATTGGGATCTCTCCCACCTAGCGAGCCTGGGCTGAGTCTCTGCTCTGCTTCACACAGACATTAGTCTTTACTGTAGGTGAAAGGCTGTTGTAGACCCTGGGGCCACGCTCAAAGGGGGAAAAGATCTTTCACAGAGGAGACTCAAGTCACCCATACATCGAAGAACAGCCAGTACAGCTGCTGGCTCCAGGCACCTTAGCCTGCTCAGTGGTGGGCTGCCAGCAGGTACTGTACTAGATTCCAGTACTTCTTTAGGCTCTCACAGCCTGTGCTATCCAGCAGCAGACATTCCTGCGTGCATGCTGTGCACTCACCTGGATGCCTCTGCTGATGCGATACACAATCTGGATTGTCCCACAGTCCTTGTGGCCAGGGAGGGACTGGGGAAAAGTGGAGACCTCCATCTTCCCTTTGGGCTGAGTACCTGTTTTCTCTCCATAGATGGTTTTACAAGAGGGGCACTGCAAACTCCCATCCTGCAGGGAGAGAGAAGCAGACACCAGAGCTCCACAGCCAAGTCACCCAGGCACAGGGGACCTGGTAGGGATGGACCAGCTTGGTACCTTGTTCCCGTTGGAGTACATGGCCAGCATGCAAAGCATGTGGAAGGAGTGCTGGCAGTTTGTCAGACGACCGACTGTCTCTGGCTTGATCGTGCTGTACTCACATTCGTCACTGTAACCTGAGGGGGAGGACAGCTTCTCCATGCAGATGATACAGTCCTAGAGTCCAAGACAGCAAGGAGAAAACCACCATGTAGTGCAAGCACAGGCTGATGGCAATGACTGACCCACCAAGGAATCGATCAAGGAGATGCTTCAGGAAGATTTGCCTTCAACTTTAATCCTTCCCTTTGAGGTTTAAGGGCACAGAGACAGGTTTCCTTATCTGGTTGGTATCACCACCCCACTCCACCACCTCTGGGACAGCACAGGAAGAGAGCTGCTGTCAGTCAGCGTGGGAACTGAGTATGGGTATGTCCTGCTCCTCTACAAAGCAGCTTCAGTGCAGGGTTTTGATCTCTGTAGCTTTGACCTCTATGAGCACTGAGAGGACACCAAAGTCAAACTCCCTCCTCCACCCCAGGCCCTGCAGCCAGCTCCAAGGCAAACGGGGAGGCGTTGCCAGGATTAGCTACTCAACCCACACCATGCTTGCTTTATCACAGTCCTCTGACGAGAACAAGTCACCAGTTACCATGTGTGGGCTTCAGGCAGCACTGAGGCCTCTCCACCTAGCATCAGCAGTGCCACTGCAAGCAGCAGTATCTACCACATGGTATGCCCAAGGAAGGATGGTCCTTGGGCATTGTTGTGGTTTTTTGAGCACCCCAGCAAACAGGCCACTGAGTGAGCTGGAGTTGCTTCACTGTCCTCTCACCTCATCGGCAGGAGAGCCCTTCACCTCTTCCAGGTACTTCTTCACCACTGCTTCTGGCTCAGTTGGTGTTGCTGCACAAGGAGAGATATGAGAAAGAGAGGAGAAGAAATCAGACATGCTGATGGGCATGTGCAGGGTGAGCTAGAGAGAAGGGAGACAAGCAAGTCACTGGCCAGGATGCCAAGGAGAAAGGTTAGGGTTAGAGGGGGAGAAGAGGCTGCTCCAACTGACCCCTACAAGCCCCGCAAAGGCTCTGCTATCAGAAATGGCTACCACTAGGACCACAAGTGCTGCAGATGGGAGAACCCACTGGCAGACGTTGGTGCCCTGTGCTGTACTCCCAGGGGTCCGTGTGTAGCTGCTGTGCTCCAGTTCTCCCCACGTACCCAAAGCGATGCCAGCCAGGTCCCAGCTGGACTTACTTCATGCTCACCAGAGGCCAGCTGGGTTCAAACTCAACCCAAGAGCACTGTGGTCTCACTGGGATAGAGGATCCCATCATCTGTGGTGTCAAAGGAGAAAAGGCATTCCCACATGGCCCCAGCTGACATGGGACCTTCTCACACCCTGCAGCTGGCACCTGATAAGGAGAGACCCAGCAATACACTAAGCTTCAGGCCATGTTTCAAGTATGACAGAATGAGCTTTGCATCCTTAGCACGAAATAGCAGCCTTTCTCTCAAACTTCCACATACTCAAGTCCAGCAAGACACAGCACAAGTCACAGAGTATATAAAACAACCAGCTTTTTGACAGGTATGCTATTTGCAGCACACAACACTGATACCTTCACATTTTCCCAAATATAGTCCAATATAGTCCCTGCTCCCCATCCACCCAGGCATGGGCACCTGAGCAGCCCACCAGCATCAGCAGCCTGGTCCCCTTGAAGGCATTGCAGGATTAAGCAAACATCACACAACACCACAAGTTACTGCTGAGAGCATCAGCAGTCACCTCAACTTCCAAACCATCCTTTCAGAACTGCCCAGCAAGGCTTGGCTTAAGCCAGCAAGCATCGCATGCCTTTGAACAGCGCCCAGCCCCAGGCAAGAGAAGAGGAGCTCCTTATGGGTCATCAGGCCTGTCACAGAGGCTGCCAGGCTCTTTCACCAGCCTTTGGAAAGGAAACGTTAGCATGAGTGGCGTTATGACTCCACCTGGCAGGAGGCAACAGAGACCTGTCATTTGGCTCAGGGGGAACCTTGCCCACCCTTCCCAAACCTACTTCTGGGAGAGATCAGGGGAAAGCAGTGCTGTGATGAACAGGCTGGCAAAGGCATAACTCTTCCTTCTCCATTCTCCTCCATCCCGGCTCGCCGAGCTGCTGGGATGGTTCAGGGAGCAAAGGAAATGCTAGCAGCAGCCAGACAGGCCACAAGCATCCATGCTCAGCACTCTAGGGCCTCGCAAAGAGTTGTACTCCGACACTGCCCAAAGGGCTTTGCTCTCAAGCTCATTTCTAAGCCACTGTAGGACATCAACTGTGCTTTAGTGCAGAGAGTAGTTACTCCAAACTGCCACGCTCCCAGGTGGACGCAGAGCATTGCCACGTGCAGCTGCCAGGTATCCGAGCTGTGGGTATACCTGCACGACACACATCTTCAGCTCTCCCCATCCACTTTGGGGCTTTCAAGGAAGTTGAAGGGTTCACAAGTGTTGCCTCTGTGGTTGAAAGAGCTGTGCATCAATACAGTGTCAAGCCGGAGCCAGCACCAAGCTGTTCTGCCACCCCAAAAAGCAGTCTCTGTCACCAGCAGGAGGGGTGCTATTTTCTGGATAACCACTTTTCATGGTAGAGGCAATCATGGTGAAGCAGAAGGGAAGGACTGCTCACATGCACATGTGTCATTAAACAGGCAAAGACCTGGATGGCGCACATCCTGTATTATGTAGGAGCCCCTTGTTCCCGTGAATGCCATCTCTGCATGAGGCTAGTGCTCTCTGTCGAGGTGCCCCATAGTACAAGGTTGCCCAGCAGCACAGACAGCTGCGTGAGATGCAACGAGGGAAGAGACACCCTTTCACTGCAGACAAGCTAGCTCCGGGCAACAGAAGAGAGCGAGGCAGAGTGCTAACGTGGGTGGAAAATAGTTTAGCTGAGGAAGACTGATGAACTGGGAGCTGGACTCTCCTAAATGAAGACACAGTCATTAAGATGAGTTATTTTCAGAAGGGGGATTCCTGGCCATCCTGAAACACGTGATTTCTGGCAGCAGGAGCAGGCTGAAGGGATGACTGAGCACACAGAGCAAGAAAAGGAGCCCATAAAGTGAAGGGATGCTCCCTGCCAGTGCTGGTGCCAGGCAGGAGAGATGCCTGACATCTCAGGCAGAGCAGGGCTGTGAGGATCACCCTCTGGAGACCCTTAGTCAGGAAGGTAGTAACAGGATAAA
The DNA here is from genome assembly GCA_013400875.1 of Anhinga rufa. NCBI lineage: Eukaryota > Metazoa > Chordata > Aves > Suliformes > Anhingidae > Anhinga > Anhinga rufa. The sequence goes on from VZTV01052425.1 coordinate 46,519, forward strand.
ATGATCATTAAGCCAAAGAGCAACATGGAAGCAGGTGTTTTCCACTTCAGGGGCATGCCAAAATCCCCTGGAAAAGCACTTCCAAGAACTGCTACAAGAAGAGCCGGAGACAAACAGGAGCCTGGGCAAGCCCCAGCCTTCCAGCTCTCAGGCTGAGAGCTCAGCAGTGCCAGGAGCTGCTTCAAGGCCTCATCACCAGACCCCGCAGGGAATGCAGCTCCTTGCTTTGCCTCTTCCGAAGGTGAGAAACAGGTCCAGAAATCCTCTCTGCTGGGACCTTGCTCACACACAGCAGATCAAGAGCTGGCAGCTAGGAATGAGTCGAAAGGGGGTACGAGCAGTCTGAATCGCCTCAGATCATCGTCAGAGCTCAACTTGGTGCTTACTGTGCCTGAAGCCCTCCCAGCTGTGTGCTCTGTGATGGCCCCGCTCCAGGCTGCCAAACACAGGGTGGCACTTTCCAGGCATGGCAGATGGAACCAGGCTCCGGTGTGCAACCGCAAGACACCTTCATGGTCACATCGGAGATGGAGGCTTCAGCTTCTTCTGCTGTGCAGGTTTTGGAGAGGACCATGCAAACAGGGCTAGCTGCTACCCACCATAACTCATCTGCTTCCATGAGTACCTGATCATGGTGACCACCATGTTCCCATTCCTGAGGATCCTATGCTGCCTGCCAGACTAACCACCAAGTCCTTCTCCATCTGGATCATGTTTTCCATGTGGCCCTTTTTGAAGTGACCTTCTTGTCTCCTCTGGCTGTGGGCTGGAGAAAGCAGTGCCAAAAAGATATGCAGACAAGATGGTGAAGAGAGTGAGGGAAGCAAGCAGAGAGGATGTGTTACACTAGCAGCAACACCTGCCCGGTACTTGGCAGAATGCCCCAGCTCACCTGCTCCCACCTGCACAGCAGATCTCAGCAGCTTTAAAGCAATTCACCTTGGTCAGGATGGCAGAGGATGCTCTTTCCTGCAGCCCCTGCTGTGCATTTCTCTTGCTGTTGACCTTCCTCAGCTCAAAGACACAAAGAGATGACTTGCCCAAAAACTGGCCAGGCTCATCTGAATCAAATCAATGAAAGGAGACAAAAATCCCAGTGCAGAACCAGGTAAGAGTGAGGACAAGAAAGCTCCTTGCAGAGTCTGTGGGGTACTGCAGGGATTTCAGGCAAAGCAAGTGGCATTACACCACTTCACCAGCTAGCATTAGGATGGAGCTGGGGGCAATGAGACAGGCAGAAGAGGGTGATGCAGCCCTCAGCCACCCTTAGGAAACCCATGCCTGATGGGTTTGCACTGTGGCACCTCTGATCTGTTCCTGTCACTTTGCTGTGACAATGCTCTGATGCATTTAGGTCCACTAAGGCTGTCTGGAGAGAGAAGGGGCTGGGGAGCCCAGATGCTTTAGAAAACCTGTCCCCAGCTGCAAGTGCTTCAATGTGCAGTCCCAAGGAAGCCTTTTGATGCTGAGAACTCAGTTTCAGCAAGGGTAGCAAAGCCCACACGGCCTTCCTTGCCTCTGAAGAGAGGTTCTTCCTTGGGCAGACCAGCACATCTGACAGGCCACATCCCAGCAGCACAGGGTGGGAGCTAGAAGGCTGGGAGGCACAGCACCCGCCACGGCATGAGCCACATATGCTTCAGCACATATATCTCTTTCTTATCAGACCATTTGCTCCATAAAAGTGTTTGCCTCTAAATCTTTGTTCTAGCCATCCCTTGGGATCAAAGCCTGTTCAGTCCTCATAGTTTTCAGGATTCAATAGCAGATTGAAAATGCAATAGCAGAATCGACCGATGCTGTTTATCACCAGCTGGTGCAATGCTGTGCTATTATCTGGAATGCAAAGGAATGTTACCATTCTTTCATTTACAAAGAGAGGAATAACAATTTTTTTTTAATGCTTCCCCTTCCTCCCTGTAGATAGTAAGTTGCTTGCTGAAGCAAGGGCTTTCCATGGGCAACATTTAACAGATGTGTTTTGAATCCTTCCCCAGCAACCAAATGCTTGCAGCAGTAACATACCTCCTTCTGTATCCCAAAATGAGCCATATGGTTAGCAGCAGACATTTTCTGATGCCCTATGCAGGCCAGACACAGGTTTCTAGTTATTGCCATGGACAGTCACCCACCTCTGATCACCTCTGCCTTCTGTTCCCTGGACTTAGAAGGGCTGGACCTACTGGTCTCACCCCCCAGAGGCTTGTCCAGAGATCAGGCAGGTTAGAGGTTTGGTGTTAAAAATAGCTTTCTCCATATTTAGTGTTTCAGCAGTCTAACCAAGCAACCTGGCTGCTCTGATCCTGACACAGAACATCCCTGTTATTGCATCCTGTCTCCTTTAGCAGATGGTCCCCCATGGGAACAGCGAGCTCCCCTGGCTCTGATGGGCTCCCCACTCTCACCCATGCCACAGGCACTGGCACAGTCCGCAGTCCCAGCTGTGGATGGACAGGACATACGGGGAACAACCAGAGTCAGCTGGGATTACTCCCCTCACCTAGCCAGATTCCATCCTGCTCAGCAGGGAAGGACAAGCATGCTCATCAACTCTCCCTCCGTGACCGCAGCACTCTGTGCACGACTGCCCACCCCAGAGAGGATGTGCAAGAAAACCTCCAAGCAGGAGAAAAGCGGACAGTGATCCCATCAGCTGAAAGGGTAACAAGTAGCACAACAGATTCAAAACAACGCCTTCTCCCTTCAGTCCCCCTTCATGGCAGCCAGCTCCACTGCCGAGCCACACTCAGAGAGCCGGACAAGCCACTCACCTCCCTCCTGGACAGCCAGCGGGGTCTCAGCCCACCTGAGTGCGCAGTCAGGGGTGCTGGAGCGAGGTGGCAGCTGCAGCAGCCCAAGGAAGCGCAGCGCCATGCCGGCTGGTGGGAAGGTGGCGCTGATCCATCAGGACGGCAGACGCTGCCAGGCCGTGTGCCAGCACCGATAGTGCAGTGCCTGCCCGGAGACTACGGCTTCCCTGAGACCTGCAGCACCCACAGCGCAGCACTCCTCTGCGCCAGAGACATCACTGCCAGAACAGCAACAATGTTAACAAGTCCTGACTAATTAGCGCCTTCGTTAAACATAACCCAGCTATTCGCCAAGCTGGCTGCAATTCCATCAACATTTGGGGCCAGGGTTTGCAGCAGCAGGAGGGAGTGAGAAGGGGCTCAGCAGGCATATGCTGCGCCCACCACCACCTATTTTGACACGACCTGGTTGTAGTCAGCACACCAATGGCCTCCTGGATGTACAGCTCTTCCTAGAGCTCTCCATGATGGAAAAACCTGGAGGGGTGTGGGAGGGGAAAAGACATATGATACAGAAATTCAGGACACGTAACAGGCCCCCCTCTGCCTGTTGGCAGCTTCAGGGCCTACAAAGGGAAAAAGAAGTCTGGCCGAAAGTCAGGCTCGGTACTTTCACTGCAGAACAGTGTTCCTAGGCCCAGAGGGGTGTTGTACAAACACAGCTTGTTCCTTGGAGGGACTGAGCTCCCTCCTCATCCCAGGAATCGTGCACTCTGCGGGACCAGCCTCCCTGCCCCCAGCAAAGGGGACCTCACTTTAGAAAGTGAGAGAGGGGATTTTAGCAAACTAAACAGAGAAAGGCAGCCCCTTCTCACAGCTCAGCATTGGAAAGGGCAGAGCTGGCAAAGCATCTCCTCTGCAGCACGACCTGAGCAGGACAAGGATGGCTGGGGCAAATCCTGCCGTGCCAGATAGGAGAAGGAGCTGCCTGGTGCCCCTTCCCCAGACACTGTCCCATCCCTCCTGCTGGTGTCCCCTCTCTGCTCCCCAGGCCGGAGGTATCCTGGCCCCAGCAGGTGGCATTGGTGAGCTGGCAGGGAGGCGGCAGCCAACCAGGTCCCCAAGCCTGGCTCTCCAGGTTGGTGCTGGACACAGCCCTGGGGCTGAGCCAGCTGCCTGGACACCCCCGGGGGCAGAGGCTGGTGCTGGCCCTGCCCCAGCACACCCAGCCTTTGGCCAAGGTGCAGCTCAGCAGCCCCAGCAGGCAACACACATGTGCTTATGGGTGCTGCAGCAAATGCTAATGAACCAGCATCTTGCTGAGGAAGAGGCCTTGCTGATGCAGTGTGTAACACCTGGCATGCTACAGCCGTCCCTCTGCTCCCCTGGCAGATGCCTAACACGGTGTGTGCTGCTCTCACCCCCTGGCCCACATCCCATCCTCCCCACCTGCCCCGTTTCATGCTCTGCATTGCTGCTCTCCCCACCCTGCTCAGAAATTGCAAGACATACCCTCCTATTAAGGCCACACTCTTGCAAGCATCCCAGTTGCTTGCACCCACATCTCCACACCAAGGAGGGGCTGGATGCTGTGAGCATGCAACAGACCCCACTGAGGAGAAGTCAGCAGCCAGCAGCACTGCAGAGGAGCAGGGCTGTGTGTTTGTGGCCACGCCTTACCCTAAATACAGCTAGTTTCATGTCATTAACCAGCAGCAGGTGACCAACACCAATGGCAGGCCTGGCCCTCAGTTTTTCAGGCTCCTCCAGCAACAGGGACACAGCAATGCCTCTGCGGGAGGGCCTGGCCTCTCTGCAGCTCTGTTTCAGCAGTTTTCAAGGCGTCCCCACCACCCAGCCCTCATCCCCAGCTGCAGAGGGCTGCAGGGATGCTGCCTGCCCTGGGAGTGAAGCGCCAGGAGCCGACATTACCCCACTGCTTTGCCAGATGGCTCTGCGGAGCAAGATCCTCATCCAGCCCCTCTGCTACCCACCTCCGCTCAGCTTTTCTCCTTCACCTCCCGTTCTCCTTTGCTCCTCCTGTTCTTTGCTGCTTCTCCTGCCGCCCCCTGCTTTCTCCTCCCCCTCCATCACACATCCTACTCCACATTTGCTCTCTCCCTCCTTCTAGCCATTTGCATCTCCTCCTCCCTGCTCTTTCCAAAATGCAGAGAGAGGTATCTTGTGGAAATGCATTTAATTTCTATTTTCCTTCTACCGACCTGCCTGCCTCTTTCGGATGGGTTCGGACCTCACTTCCCCATCAAGCCTCCTCACTGCATGCATGGACTCCAAGGAGACAGACACCAGCACCAACAAACTCCCGAAACGGCCAAATGCCTCTTCCCTTCCACATCAGGGCTCTTCCCTCTTTCTTAAATGCAAGCACCTCCATGCTGAACACCCACCCCACCTCAAGTTCCCCCTTTGCTTATCTGAAGGGGGAAGCACCTTAGATTTGGTGGTAGTTGACCACTCCAGGACACCTATGCTGGGGTTGGCAAACAACCTCTACAGCTACACCAGGCTGGATTCACACCTACCCCTGCAGAGTCCCAGGGCTGTGACACACGGATGAGACCCAGGCTCTGAACTGGGAGCTCACCAACTCTGCAAGGGCAAGGGTGTGGGCTGCCAGTGAGATATGAAGAGGAGAAATGAAGGCCCTGCCCTGGATGTGGCTCAGCCTAGCAGGAGAGCTGGGGTAACCCGGCCCTTCCTGTCAGGGCATGTCAACCAGAGAGGGCTCCACTCCACTCCCTTCCTCCCCAGACAGAGGTGGAGAGAACAAATCCTCTGCAATTCAACCTTGAAAGCCTTGTATGACTCAGGGACCTGCTTGTCTGGAAGATCCTTCTCATCCCATGACTCAACCGTGAGAAGTATGGCTCAGAAGCAAACCTTCTCTTGAGAGCACATATGGATTAAATGCTCTCCTTGATGGTCCCTCAGCTCCCAGACCTGTCCCACCAATGAGTCTGAGAAGGTCCTGGTATGCGGACACCCAGGGCTCCCCAGGAGGGTACAGCAGGACTATGGGGAAGGCTGCAGGAGTCTGACATGCACAGAGAACAAGTGGGTTGCTCCAGCTCTAATGACCGATAGAAACAAATAGAGCTACTACAGGACAGGGCCTACTTTATCATCATCTTTTACAGCCTGTCAGAGACTGTGCAGGCCAGAGGAGAGGTGCCCTGCTTCTCCCCTTGATGGGATGAACATCAGTCAAATCAGAAGAGCCAAGAGGGTTGGGGGAGAGACAAGAGGAAAGGAGGGAGGTAGAACAAGTGCAGAGAGATAAAGAGAAGGAGATGGAAGCAAATATCAGAGTTTGAGCAGGAACTACCTTTCTTGGACACTTTCCTCCCCTCCTTAACTGAGCTGTGTTTTTTAGTGGCTTTATGGGTGCTGGCAGCTTGCGGCACACTGGTGAGGTGCACAGGGAGTCCAGCGGCTGACATCAGAATAGCCGTCATGCCTACAGCGGGTACGAGATCAACATGCAGGAAGGAAACAACGGGGAAACACATTCATTAAAAAAAACTTCAACCTTTCAAAGAAAATTAAAAAAAGATAAAACAAAACCCAAGCCCTTGATTCAGAGGACATAAAATATCTGAGAGGCAACAGGGTTGGAGTCAGCACAAGGACAGGATCCAGAGGCTTTTAAAGGGAGGAGCCCAGGCAGCAAATTAAAGCAGGGCACAAGTCTCATCCATGACCCTCTGAGCTGCTATGTGAACAGGACCTTCCTCTCTGCCTTGGCTTTAGGGCTCCTCAGGCACTGAGTCTGCTGTGGTGCAAAGTCCCACCGGAGCCCTGGAAGCAGCCCTGATCCTCGGGGCCTGAAAGATATGGAGCATCACCTGTGAGACCCAAAGGTCCTGCTCAGCTCTTCCCCCTAAAGCTACTTGTTTCAAAGACATCGCACCAAACCAATCCCCGGAGTGCAGTTTAACTGCCTTCAAACACTGCAGCAGTGCCAGGCTGACCGTGGGCTGGAGCTGCCCCACTCAATCCCCTGCTTGACCAGCCCCACAGTGGCAGCCCCCCATCTCACCCCACACTATCTCCTCCTTGGCACTCCAGTTTTTCCTAGCACCCCCAGCTACAATGCAATTCTCACCCTCCCCCATCCCAGCCAGCTGTATTCATGGGATGCACTTTGTTAAAGCTAATGAATCATTAAAAAGGACAGCCATTCCCTGAAGGTAAAACTGGCGCACAGAGAGCTACAGGACTGATCATGCTGATCTAATATGATGCTTGCCCATGAAATACAGGCCAGTTACAAGTCATAACATTTCTAAGGTAGCAAATTGCTGTTAAACTTATATCAAGAAAACACCTGCCTTTCCTTTCCCAAGAAATGACTTCCCCACCTGCAACAGCCATCACCAGAACTAAAAAAAATGCTTATGGTTGCAAGCTGACAGCAGACAACCTAAAAGCCAGTGTTTCCCCAAAAGTTACCTCTCACAGTAGACCATGCAAAACCACATCCTAACACTATGGAAATTCTTGACAGCATCCTGCATAGTAATTCATGGCCAAAGCTGAGAATTCTAAGGATTTTATTTTTTCAAGCCTCTATTCAGCCAGGTTGGGAAAGGAAGACAGAAGAGCCCATTTGGTTCCTGACAAATATGAGGTACCTTGCCCAGACATGACTGAAAAATCAAGTTATGATGGGAAACATCAGCCAGCTTTGTGTAAGTCGTAAGACTATTTTCTGCCCCAAATGTGCAACCAGTCAAGAACCCATGCCCTGTGACTAGAAATCCCCTGCACAAAGCCTGTGTCAGTGCCCCACCAAGCAGAACTACCCCTATGCAGTGCCAACCGTGTTTTTGCACCTACTTCACATAAGGTCCAAGCAAAATAAATATTCCAGAACCTGTTTGAGTCCTTTCCTGATACACAGAGTTGAGAAAGATGGATGGTTTTACTAAAACTAAGGACCAAAAGACAGACAAAGGGTTTCACAAGATGGGGAGAGGGGCACAGACGGATGAAGTAATTTCCCCAGAATTACCCAAACCTTTGGCAGAGCTGGTCCGGCCAGAAGACCAGGCTGCCCAACGCATGGTTTCACCATGTGCTTTCAAATAGAAATAGGTAACACCAAACCAGGCAGCCATGGATCACCCTTATTAGGTACCATCACTGTTGATCTAGATCTGAGCTGTAGCCCCCCCATTTCCCAGGAGCTGCAGGGCCAGAGGAGGATCTTCAAAGCATACAAACACTGAGTTAGTACCCCTCACACTACTGACAACGCCGGCTGTTCCTGGCAGGTACAGCCGAGGAGAGCCCCTGATGTAGGTACAAGCCAGCAGGCCTCTAACTGAACATCGGATCCAGAAATTTCACAATCAAAATAACTTCCTTTAAGTCTTGAACTAAAGACTGCAAGACTGTTGCATGCTCTCAACCCCAGACTAAGCCAGCAGTCCTTCACTGCTCTCACGGAGCCTTAAGCAGCAGCTTATGAGTTCCCATAACAAAAGCTACTTGTACTCACTCGCTCAAAAAACAACTGAACACCAGAAGCCCAGCAACAGCACCAAAGCTGCTGCCTGCATGTGTGCCAGGCAGGCACTTTCCCCTTTTGGCAGCTTTAAGGACAGCTGGAGGCACTCCCAGAAGAGCAGTACCAACTCACACTGATTAGAGAGCCTGGAGGAACAGTATTCCTGAGAAACAGGCAAAACGCTGGGCCTCCCCACAGCTAGGGGAGATCATCCCAGACAGCCTGACCCCACTGAAGCTGCAAATGCAATTCCCCAGAATTGGTGCAGAAAAGGAAACGGCAAAGTTGTCTCCAAAAACCCTGCTTCTAAGTGGTGCAATCACACTGATTGCAGAGACTGCCATTTGAAAAGCAAGTCCAAAGACTAACAGGGATTATCACCACCTACGCGCAGCTGACTAATAGGCAAATGCAAAATTAATGCTTTCTTCTTAAGAGATCAATACTGTCTTGCTAACACTAACATGCAGAGCCCATTTAAAAAAAAAAATGAATACCAACAGAAGCAGAGGCTTAACAACTGATTTCAGACTCTTAATGTCAGAGAACAAAATGTTGTCTTCAAAAATCAGACCAAGTGAAGAGCATGAGCCACAGAACCTCAGCTGAGTTCAGTCACCCTCTAACACAGCCTCTCTCATACCTGGAATAACATGTCCAAAACTGCCTGCCAGCAATATGAATCATCACAAAGAAAATAAACATTTATTCCAGGAACTTTCTCCCTTTTGTTTTATGAGTTGTGAATGCATCTACAACTCCACACAGACATACAGCACAGGGCAAACATGGGACCAAGAGAATTACCCCCACCCAAATGTTCTCCCATGGACAATCTTAAACCAGCCAAGAAAAGGTAGTTTTCCACTTTTACCTTCTGCTGCCTTCAGAGACACACACAATGAATCATCTTCTGCAGATTAAATCAAGAGAGCATCCAAAAAGAGGCTGTTCTGGTGTTACATTGCTCTTCTGGCTCATCTCAAAACCCAGCAGCAATGCCTCCTTTAAAGCTCTCATGCAATACTGGAAATCTCAGCATCGAACAATCCTCCCACAAGTTTGGTGACAAGAGTCCCCACTAAGGGATCTCCTGTGATCCAAGCCTTACGTGGGAGCGTGTGTTCATACAAAGGGCCAAAACAATACACAGACCCACACCATATCTGCAGGTCGATTCTCCAGTTCTGACCCATGGACACAACAATTTCAATTCAAACTCATTGTAGGCATCTGTGGATTTATGTCAGGAGCAAATCTGGCCTTGGACCTGAATAAATTCTCACCTGAAGACCCAAGGGCCAAGCTGCAACAGGATAAGCTTGCCTAAAGCAGGACTGCTTTGGATGCCCATGCATTTCTGCAAGGGTTCCTGCTGCTCCCTAGCTACTCCAGGAGCTTGAAAATACTAATATGTTCACACTTTCCATTGGCCACTGGGTTTCTTCCCTGCAAGGACTGCAGAGGGAAGAGACAGAAAACCTTGCAAAACATCCTTTGGCATCTGATCCGATCCTACAAATGCCTGCAATAAGCACACTTAGAGAACTGCTTCTTTTCTCTTGCTCAAAGCATCTATTAGGCCAGAAGTACAACGTTACTGACTCCATGGGGTACAGCTATTTTCACTGGAGCTATGACAACATCCACTGGCTTTTCTAAGCCTGCCATGTAAATAAGGCACTTTTGCTATATCCTGTGCAGAAGCTGAGCCTGGGAAAAACACCCTTACATAATGTAATGAGCATTAACCACAGGCTTGCTCCCATACTCAGCCTACCATGCCCCTCCAGTCACTGGCTCTGGCTACTGGTCTGTATTTGCACAGACCTCAGACTGGTATGCCTTTGGTTCCAGTCCTGGATTTAAGAAGGTTGAGAGGGGAAAGGGCAAAGCCTGCCTTCAAATAACACGAGATCTCAGAGAAGTACTGCTAGTTTGTACGATTAGATCCACCAGCAAATTATTACGGTTGGTATGTTCCCAAATGCCCCAGCTCTAGGAATCCTGCGAACAAGAAACGTTGTTTCATTTAACAAAAAGCTGATTTCCAGTCTTCATCTTAAAAATAGTATTAGAAGGGCCTTCATGTGACCACCTAGTCCATCCTCAGCCCCAAGGCATACAGCTAAACTACATTATTCCCAAGAGATGTTAGTCCAGCTGATCCTTAAACACCAATACCGTGGTTCAACAGTTGGCTCAGATCTCTGTTCTGGCATTTCACCATACTAACCAAATACTGAGGGGGAAAGAAAAAGCTTAAAAGCCAAGTTTCCACGTGTAACTTGAAGTATTAAAATAGCAGAAAGCAAGGAAAAATTTTTCTTTTTATACAAAACATGATTTTCAAGTCAGCTTCATGATTTCTGGGATCCCAAGAGATGCTTTTGGAAGACATGGGGTTGACAGCGTTACAAATGCCTCACTCCAATCCCCAGGCGCTCATCACACAAATGAAGCCCAGCTTCTCATTCAGACCCGTGGGATCCCCCATCTCCTGTTTATCCACCAGAAATGCCCTCTGCATCCAAGAGAAGCACCTGCAGCATTTCTTGAGATCACCCACAAAATTCAGGGGTTTTATTTCTCCCGCATCAAACCAGACCCAAAGTTGCCGAGAGGCATCTCGGAACAGAGACCAAGGGTTGCGAGACCTCTGGACATGCTTCCCAGAATAAAACCTTCTTCAGTTCCTATCTGAGACTGCCTTCTCCCCCATGTCATCAGAGAGCCCTTGGGTCCCCAGCCTTTCCACTGCTGACGCTGAAGGAAGTGGTCATGCAGCAGGGACCAGAGGAACAAAAGGGGCCCAGCCTGTGTGTTAGTGAACAACCTGAGTAATAAGTAACACAAACACCATCTGCAGGATTTTACATATGAACAAAATACCACTTCCCAGAAGAGTCCTAGAAACAGAAAGTGGAGTGTAGAGGTGAAGAAGGTGTCCCTGAAGACCCAGCCAATTAACCTCGATAAAATCTGGCCTTTTAACCAGAACTCTGCTGCTTGCTTTTTACCAGAAATGTTCCCAGAGATTTATTTTCCTTTCACTTGCTAATTAACTTGTCCAGATCTTTCCTCTGCTTCTATGTGGTTTTAAGCACAGACTGAAATTCAGATCTTTCTCCTCCCTTGCACGTCTGAGGTCTGTCATATTTGGCAGAAGGCAGCAGAGTGCTGATCAAAGCTGTGCTCTACGAAGACCTGGATCTAAAGAGGACGCTGGCCCCAGGGAGTTACTTGTGCACCGACCACACTGAGCCCAGGCAGCTTTGCACTCCCCTGCAACTCAGCGTGCCTCTTGCTAGCTGCCTCGTGGAGAGCCAAAGAGCTAAAGATTAATTAATAATTATTTCTTCTTTTGCACCCCCAGCTTCCAACAACAGAGGTATCAATTACAAACTTAACCTTTTCATTTTATTTTATTAAATGGTGGTAAATAGCTTATTCTACTGAGCTCTCCTGCAGCCTTTCAGATCTAAACATTGCACTACAAGGTATAAGTGGGCCATGCGTATTCACCTCTTCCAAATTAACAGTGGATGACCTACATATATAGAATGAGATCACCATTAACAACATTAACACAGCCTGGATTCACCAGGGCTCTTCAGTTCTTTGCTGTATTTACCTTTATGTGATTAAGTACCTAATTACACAGTCAGTGCTAATAGTCAGGCGATGAAATTGAGAGCTTTTATAAGCAAGGAGAGTTTTTCTGCTCAGGTCATCCACCTAGTCGAGGTCTGAACTTGACTTTACACCTCATTTCCACCAAGACTGATTTGCTAACAGGGAGACAGATGGGCTGCTTGCTGTCAGGTGACACCCAGTTTTAGTCTTTATGCAGTGCCTGTTTGGCTATATAGACATGCAAGGCACAGTTTTCTTGATGGTACTAACATTAGATGACTGGAAACATCAATCCCAGGGATTGTTTTTAGGCAGGGTAAGGCCTGACACTTGAGAGGAGACCAAACACCATCACCTTTCCTGGAATAAGGTGGTAACCATTTTCTCTAAGAGCGAGAACATAACTGTCTCTACGTGCTCAGGAGCAAAGTTCGGTGTCCAAGAAGCTAGTAACCTCAACAGACCATGCATGGACAAGAGCCAGAAGAAGGAGAGGGTTAGCAGATATTCTGTCATGCCTGAAATGGATACAAAAACCTCCAGAAAATATCATACACCAGGTCTTTTCCACCCCTCTACCCTTGGGTTACCACGTTACAATATGATTTTGAGTGCACCGTCAGTGTTTGTACAGAGAAGACATCTGCTCTCGGCAGAACACCCATCTCCCCAGGCACCACCACACCAGAGTCCTGTGGTTTGGCACTGGCTGAGTCAAAACAGAGCAAATACACCAATGGTTTTTGGCATGGAAAGGCTTCCTCTGAAAGCTGCAAGCGCAAGTTGTTGTTTTCAAGGCAACGCCATTTCATGTTTAACAGGCAAATCTACTCTGAAAAGGAACATTAAAAATTGGCACTTTCATCCCTCTCAGACGTGCTCCTCGGGTATATTTAGTATCATATTCACAGGTTTGGATGATAACAAGCAAACCTGTATTCTGCTGCCACAAGAAACAATGTCCGATTCAACTTCTGTCCCCTCCTTTCCCCACACGACAATGCATCACAATAATTTTTTAAGCTAAAGGCCACCTAAGCTTTTGTAATAAAACCACTTTTAAAAGAGTCACATTAAAAACCACACACCATCTCACACCGCTCTTCCCCTTGACTGGATAAAAAGCAGTAACAGCTAGCACTGAGCTTAATTCATGTGCTCTCCCCTACTACTTGTTCATCCACACCTATGGGAGAAGATGAACACCCAACTCCCAAATAAACACACTCATTTTTGAGAGCCTCAGGACCAGCACCGATAAGAAAACCAGTTACTAAGGCTTGAACATCCTGTTCACCCCCAAATTAACCCTCTTTGCTTTTCCGAAGTCTTTGGGCTTAAAACCCTAAATGCCAGTGACATTTAAGACTCTTCCTAAAAACTAACAAAGGAAAGTAAGTACCACAGAAAGGTAAACCACTTGCTTGTGTAACCCTAGGGACAGAGTGGGATCCTTACCTGCCAGGGCCTGGTTCACCTTGCTGGGTTTGGGCATCATGACTGGCAGTTTTGGTGCACTGGAGAGAGCAGAGAAAAAGGGACAAGTTCAACAGCATGGATCAATCACTAACAAAACAGAGACAATTCAGCAGTGCACTATTCCCTCCTGAGGGCCAGGGCCCTGGATATATTAACAGGGATTAATTGCTCCTATGAGCCCCACCTGGGACCCCCACCCACTCACCCTTTGCCCACTGGTCCAGCAGCTACATTTAAGGAGCCCATTCCTTGCCAGAACTATCTAGTAGGTTTGCTGATGTCCAAGGTAGATCTCAAACCTATGTTGTAGGTAGCTGTCTCCAGCCCCATCTCTTCCTAGGTGGATACTGGGCCTGACTCATCCCTTCCTCTTGCTGGGGCCTACTGGTGGACCCTGTTGTCAACCCCCTGCTCTAATCCTGTGATACATCCCTACTCTTGCTACCCCACCAGAGCTTCCCATGAGCAGCTGGCATGCACTACAATGGACTGCTACACCAGCAGGTCTATAGCATCAGCACACAGCCAGGAACCACTGGGATGCAGCAAAGTTAATCTTAAACCTTCCAGGTGACTTAGTCTACAGCCAGAGAAACACTGCTTACCAGTGCATGAACTCCCATGCTGTATGAGAAATTGAAGCTGTACAGATCAAAGGAAGCAAGCATTACTACCACCCACTGCTTTCCAGATGGCAAAACTGAGGCAGAGAAAGGCCAAGAAAAGTGCTCGAGTGCATACAGCTGCAGCCCTGGGTTGAACAGAATCAAACCCTGACTCTTCCTGCGCACCCAAGGGGTTACTGCAAGATGTGGGAACAAGGGAGGAAATGTTGAAGGAGACTTAGAGTTTGGCACCAACCTTCCTTTGGAAATCAAGATGATTTGGACACCTAACATCCCCCTTCAGGTTCCTAACTTACTTGTTTTGGTAGTGTTTCCCAGCACTGGCAGCTGCACCTCAAGCTAGTTTGGGATACATGGGCAGCCAAGGTCATGCAATTAGCTGACAGCAGGAGTTAGGAAGGAAAGGGTGAGCAGCAGCGTGAAAGCCAAGGAGTGGGTCACTAGAGGAGAAAGCAAGCTGGATCCACACAAGCAGAGCAGGAACATTTGAAATCCAACATGCTGGCACAGAGAAGCCACCCCTGGGCTTTGTCTTAGGTGGCACGTGTGCCTGGGATTGATGCAGGCTCATGCATATCAGCTGCAGTTAATACACAGTGCATTCAGACAACCATCTCCAAGGACTCCCCAAAACACCCAAAATCACATCAAACCT